>JAQIXO010000511.1:0-19049 GCA_034700305.1 Protaphorura armata
AGATAGTTTCAAATCATTTTGGATGGGCAGCTTGTTTCAGTATGTTAGAAGAGATGTGATAGAGCGGTTGGGATTTTCTTTGCTGCATGTTATGTTGGTCTGTAAGTGATTTTGAAGTGGAACGCGATTGCCACGGACGGACAGACATGGGGATTTTATAAGCCCTCAGGGGACTGTGTCCCACGGGCTAATAACGGTAGTCAGAATATTCAAGATCTAAAGTTGACCAGTATAAAGAAAGTTTAAGCTGATTAATTTGTGATAATAGGATTAACCATATTTCCAAATCCGTTGATTTAAGTTTGATATCATTTTAGCTTGCTTTAAATTGAATTAGTTCGTAATTGTATTTCTGAATACAGGAAAGATTTTGGGGACATACCGAGACGAATACACTGGACAAATGATTTGGAAGCCTACTACAACGACATGGACCGCCGAGAAGAACAACGACGACGGGAGGAGGAGGTGCGGAGGCGTGAAGAAGCTCGACAAAACACGGAAGCAACTAAAAGGGAAGAACAAGCATTGGAAGCCGCACTCGTAAATAAAAGTGAGCAGAGACGACAAATGAGTGCGCATATTCAATTAGAACAACAGCAAAAGAGGCAAATGGCTATGGTGGAAACTCAGCAGTCCATTGGTTGGAGATCAGTCGGAGTTAAAGAACCAGGAGGAAATCCAATGGGAGTTGTAGAGACGGCTGAATTAGCCTTAGTGGTGCAGCGATACATCATTACGATGGAGAGGTGTGCTTTATTAGTAATCATAATACTACAAAAATATGTAGTACTAACCCAGTGTCGTCACATTTTGATTTTAGTAATGGAAAGCCTGTCGAGAGTCTCCATGCTGTGCTGGAATTTATAAAAACTAGACCTTCACACGTTTTTGACCTTTATGAGAAGTTGGAGTCATTCTTATCGCGGTAGGTTATCATGTAACTCCATTCTCTAGTGTGCCCGGTTTTATATCTACCGATCGTAATTATTTGACAGGACTATTCTCCCGGCAGAAGAGAAGGATGAAGAAACAATTCAATTGTTGTCTATGCTTGATCACGACATTCTCGATTTCCTTCCAACTCGCATACTAAAAGTACTTTTGAGAAAAATTATAAACTGTCAAGACAATTGGAACATCATTGCTCACACGTCTACACTATCAATTTCTGTGTATTGTTTCACTCGAATGAGTTCACAATCAAAATCTTGGGATCCGGATAATATTCCAGTCGCAGTCAAATTAAAAATGGTTAACAGTTTGCTCAAGCTTCCTCATTTACTAGATGTTGACTCAGAAGTGCCTGAAATTCAAGACAAACACCTTGAGATTTTGAACAAAACCTTCGAAGTTTTTGAGGTTTTCATTCAAGACAAGGATGAAAATTTTCCCATTGATATGTGTTCCTGGTATACGTCCATCATCATTCAGATTATTAGTGCCATTATGAATCAATTCAAAGAATCCACAGATTCTGGAATATTGTCAGAGGTTGCTCCTCTGTGGAGTGAATACATGGACAAGTTGGTCCCAGTACTAGTTCAGCTACTTGAGTCCAAAAAACTTACACCTATTACAGGTGAGATGATAGATCTCACTTTATCAAGCATTGAATTTCTGTCACATATTGCTAAGACGACCACGACTGAACACGAGAAAATCATAAGGATGGCGTTGGATGACGGAGTTATGACACCAAAGTTGTTATTGTAAGAATATTTAATACATTAAATTCCCTAATAACACGTTTAAATATTTTATATTCCAAATTATTTCCAGATACTTGGAGTCTACATTCATTGAGAAAACAAATAGCACTTTAGCCAAAAAGGAAATATTAGTATGGCTAAGTCAATTCGTTCATAATGGAGGTTCAATCTCCACAAAGATGTTGGCACCAACCCTATCTTTCCTCTACTCCAATGCCTGTCCTGATGATACCCTATCTTTCCTCTACTCCAATGCCTTTCCTGATCATAAGCTTCCGTTGATGTCGTCAATCGTGTCTATCCTTATGTACTTCTCGAGTTGCTTGGATCCGAATGATGTCTGTTGTTTACTGGAAGGCGTGGTATCTTCCAACTATCTATTTGAGATACTGTCGTCAGGAAGGTGTTCTGTTCTTTGCAAATCCGTCTTTCTCAAATTTGTTCTACAACAAATACAGGTACAAATCCATACTAATCCGTTTCCTTTCATAAATACAGTGATATTTAAGTATAAAACTGAGAGTTAATTGATGTTACCTTCCACCCAATTAAGGTCCAAGATATAACTTCAGGATTCTTCGATATATCTGTACAACTTTGCCAACAAATCCATGGACTTTTGGGACATGGAGTAGCCAACCGCATTGTTGAAGGATGTCTCGCTGTTATTTCTATGCGTGGTGTACGCCTATTGGATTTTATGCGTGTATCAAATCCAGTGAAACCTTGCGGAATGAACACACTTTCAACACTACAACTTTTCAAATCCAGACTCAAGGTTAACGTAAAAGTAGATTACGAGGACGCAGCGGTTCTTCAAATTGCAGAATTCCTAACTGAGGAAGTGGATGCGACTTCCGCGACAAAGGCTCAACGGTTTTACCAGGCATCTGATGTCCTCACTTTAGCTCTGGATGTGTATGGACTAGCCCTGTCTAATAAGGAGGAGTATGCTCACATACTAAGACCTGATATTAAAAAGAATTTATCTTGGGTTTGGCTATCGGAATATCTGGACCATGTGGAAGTCCAAGTCAGGGAGGCCGCTTTGGGTGTCATGTTTGCACTACTGGAATTTGAAGCAGGGGAGGAATTTAAAATAGGTAAAGTATGGAAACGTGGGAATATCACAGCTTCTGGTCAATTCGTTAATATGCACGACCGCTTAATTAAATGGGCACACGACTTTTGTATAGAACGTAATACATTACCGCATGTTACCCTGATATTTATATCCTGCTAATTATTTTATCGCAAGTTCGTTGTCTAATTATACTCTTATTTAAAACTTAGATTGGAGACCAAATCTTAATCACCTTCTTGTCTCCTTTCGAACATGGGAGAGTGAGGAAGAGCACACGCTGGCCTCAAAATGTTTGTCGATTATCATTGGGAGAATGAGTCGAGAGGAGAAGGACGAGTACCTTAAGGAATTCGTCCACTTCCTTCAACCAAGTGCATTCTCCTGCCTTGAAACGATTGTTGAAAACTGTGCATTGGTTCTTACCACATGGGTTAAAGTATGGATTTATATATATGTATATAAATATAATGGTAAGAAATGTAGTTCTATTTTAATGTATTAATATCCTTTGTCCAAATTCTTGTAGGGTTCTGAGGAAGAGTTTTCCGCATCAAATATGAAATTTTTCCTGAGCCTGGATACAGGGAGCTTCGGCCCCTTACTTGTCTACCGTCTATTTTCTCTTGCTCTTTCCCTTGGAATTCAGCCAAAGGAGGAAATGGTAAACAAACTTTTGAATATTGCGCAAACATCCAACCAAAAAATTCCAGAGGAGTCTATAAACTGTTTCCAAATATTTTTGAACTCAAACGACGGTGAGTTCTCCTTGAAAGAAGTGATTGCAGATGTTCTGGCTCACCAATACGAAAGAAGAATCGGAAATCCCTCTGCCCTAATACTATACATTATAGAGTCAACCATTGTCCATGGAAATCCTCACATGGTCGCTATTTACGCAAGGGCTGCATGTCACCATGCAAAAGCATCCAGAATTCCTGACAGCAAGTTAGACAAAATATGGAATATTACACTTGATCCCAGATTTCCCGTTGACTTGAGGAAGAATGGAGCTCGTGCTGTATTTTGGGTGGAGTTGAAACGACGAGAAGACAAGACTTACGGAAAAAAATTAGTCCGGAACATCAAGAAATTGATGAGTGACAAGGATTTGGGGGTTTATGGATTATTCTTGCTCTGCATTGTTGCAAACATGGATTCAATTAAGGAGGAAGCGAGTGACATTTTGGAAAGTGTGGAGGACATGTTGAAACATTCTATAGAAGAGGGTAAAGGTCAAGCCGATGCTGACCCGGATGGATCCACCTTAACAAATAATATCACAGAATTGTCTGCATACGTCATTCATACTTTGAGTGAAGAGATAATTTCGACCGATGGTAAGCGTAGAAAGGTTTATTTTATGTGCCGTTATTTGATTCAATTTTTCGTTTTCTGATTTCTAGACTTCCATCAAGTCTCTGCCAAATCAACGAGTGAGTGGATGGTCCTTTGGCTTGACCTACACCCTGAGGATCGTCGCGAATTTCTACAAGCCAACAAACATCTGAAAAGCTTTCTCATATCTCAGGAAGAGTCAAAACAAAGTCATCGTGGCCACGTGCTGGCAGTTGAATTACTCATAAGCAAAGCAATATTCGCTTTAAAACAAAAGCCACCGTTGGTTGATATGGCCGAATCCCTCATCCATCGCTCATTGATTCGATGTGAGAGGAATGGGCTTAAACATTTCAACAGCAAATTAGCTCATATCATGTCGAAAATATTTATTATGCAAGGAAAGTGCTATGGTGCTTTGAGACTAATAAAGAAGTACTGCTCTACTACGGAGTCACCTAATGAAGAAGTAGGACTCGCTCTTCTTGGTATTTCCAAGTTACGATCAGCCAAAACGTATTTTCAAAATCAAAAAATATGTGAGTTGTTTCAAAATCTGCATACTCTCATTGAAAGTAACACCGGGGATAAATCAATTGCAAAGTCTCAAATGAAATCGATCCTGGCGAAAATGAGAAGGAATGGTAGCAAAGTTGATGAGATTGGAGAAATGGTGGGTTTTCTTTTGAAACGAGGGAAGTTTTATGACTTATCCATCGTGGCAACTTACCCGGTTGAAGAATGGAAAACGCAGTTTTTAATAAGGGAGGTATTTGGAAGATCCACAGAGGGAATAGTCGGAGTGAGCCCTGAGCACGAAGTACATGAGCCGGTTAAACCGGAAGGTAATGCTATAGAAGATCCGGAAACGCATGCGGAAAATACTTCAATCGATGCAGGTAATAGTATGGAGGATACGGAAGCTCCTGAAAGTCATCTCGAAGGACAAGAAATTTTTTCAGAACTTTCAGAAAGTCGCCCAGATAGTCCAGAAAATCCAGAAGAGGAAACTGATGAGAAAATATCCGAAGTCGAATGTTTGGATGTAGCGGGGTTGTCCGAAATCCTTCCTGAAGAAGCAAGTGAGAGCGTAGAAAAATCCGAACTCAATGAATCAAATGGCGAAGAGAAGGCTAGAACGGAAGTCACGGACGACACCGATCACCTCCCAATTGTTGATGTCGTGATCCCCAGGAAAATATACCGACCCAAGGTCTATACAAAGTCTCCAAAATACTGTCTACATGACCACTGGTTAAAATTTCAAAACTGTGTTAATAATTTGCTGAAATTCTTTCGAACACATTATGAGGAAAGATGGATGGAAAGTGTAATCGAATTATTCGAGGCACTTATTGAAATTCAAGAAAAGTCACATATGGAGTTCCTGACGCTGTTGGAATTTTTGGTCGTTGTCAAAATTCCATTAGAATCATCACTTCTGGTATTGAACACTTCTAGCAATATTAGTAGCCGCGATGAAGATGAACCAGCTTTAGAGTCTGAAAAAGAAATCTCGAAGAAACTCCTGGAAAAGTTGAAATATCAGTGGGTTCTTTCCAAAATAAAAATCCGAGATGTCACAGAAAGGACAACAAAGCTAACGTCTAACGAAAATACCAAAACAGAAGAATGCGGGATCAGAGAGATGCTGTCAGCGTGGGAGACTTCTAAATACCGCTCCATGGGTTTGGGAGTCCTGGAGAGCCTTCTAATCCAGGCACTCCCGTCTAACACCGTGGACGATATAACAGATTTTATCAAATTCTGCACGATTCGCCAGATATCAACAGACGTCCTGACTTCAATTGCAAATTCAGATGTCAAAATAGTGTTATCCACATGGATGAAACTGTATTCCAAATGCATGCTACAAAAACGGATCGTAGATTCATTTTTAGGTTCTCCAGAGGAACTGATGGAATCCGTTGTGATTCATATGATTGCTTTATACGAGAGTGGAGCATGGTCAGAGTTTGGGATTGACAATATGTTAGCACAAGTCAATAAATTGGACCACCCAGTATGTATTTTACTAATTCGAGTTTTCTATAATTCTATTTTGTCAAGATCTGAACATTCGTATACCTATTATTTTCAGGACAAAGATAAACTCCTAAAATCTTTGGTTGATATACTTGTGGTCGGTGCAAACTACAACTTCTTTAAAGAAGACAACCTACGTGAGCTCACCCAACTAGTCGATCATGAACCAAAGAAGCTGGTGAGTGAAGTACGGTCGTCCATCTTGTCCAAAATAAATTGGGGTTACACTCCGGCTGACAAGTCAGTAGATGTCTTATCACAAGAGTTTCAAAAGTTGAACGAAAACAATCAGGAAATCACTCATGCTCTGGTTTCCTTGGAACCACTCATTTCTTCTGTCAAAGATGCATTGAATAATCGTGCCAAAATGGGTACAGAACTCATATTCATATTTATAGTTGTAGTTATAGAGGATTTTGTTTGTAATTGTGAAATGTAATATCAAAATAGTCGTTGAATCATCAAACCAGGATTCAATTTGCAATTGGAACAAATTGGATATTCTAAAGTGGTCTAAAGCACAAATATCACATCCTGGGACTATGTTGCTCAACTCGGCACTACCCGAAATGTTGGCTGTGATACAAAGAGCTATGTTGATATTCAAGGGATATCCATTAAGGGACGTCGGTCTCATGACAATCAGTGCACTCCTTTCGAATGGAAGCAAAGGATGTCTTGGGAAAATTGCTACAGGTAAGGTTTCCAAGTCACACACACACACACACATTTGAACCGGAAACGTCTTTAAATTTCAGGTGAGGGGAAATCAGGGCTAGTTGCAGCACTCGGCGTCATAAAAGCCTTGCAAAGAAACAGAGTAGATGTAGTCACGAGTTCATCTGTCTTGGCTGAAAGAGATGCAAACGAATGGGCTCCATTCTATTCCATGTTTGGCATGACATGCATGGATAATTCAGGGGCCCAGCCTGATGTGGGGATGGCTAAACCATGTTATGAATGTGACATTGTCTACGGTGACGCTTCCACTTATGAAGGAGATATTCTAAGACATGAATTCTCTTTGCTCGGAACAAGGGGGTCAAGGTCTTTCGATGTTGTAATAGTGGATGAAGTTGACTCCATGTTTATCGATGGCAGCAATCACTCAACAAGGCTCATAGACAAGATGCCACAGATGGACTCCCTCGAACCACTCTTTGCTTTGATTTGGTAATCATTCAACGCCAATTCTTAATTGTGTATTTACATTTTTCCCTAAGCACTTTATCACTACAGAAATTGAAAATTTGAAATTTTGAAGAAGAAAAATTGAAGCGTTAAAGAAATTAAATTTTACAGAATTTCAAAAGAAAATTCAAAATTTCAGTTTTTTTTTTAAATTATGGAGTGGGTCAATGGGGGTAATTCTTTTTCTATATTCAGGTGTAATGTTGACATGCTGTCGAGAGCATTCACCACAATCCATGACCAAACGTACGCACTGGGAGAATCGCTTGGGCATACAAGTGATATTACTTCCTGCATTTTTAAAGCCCTTCCTACAGATATAGTACAGCGCAAGATTAAGTGTCATGACCCAGCTAGCTTCCTCTCTATTCTGAAGACATTCTGCACATCAATGAAAGAAGAAGAGTTGATGGATGAGGTGTACAGGGTTCAAGTCGTCAATTTATTAAGAAATAAAGACGTTATCACTCAACTACCCAAGAAACTTGTAGCAGAAATTGAAAGTAATTTATTCGAAATATTCATGGTGGGCGAAATGTAACCGTGTAGATTCAGAAAATAATATTTAATATTTTCAGTTTCACTATTTCGAATAGCCATTCTGTTCTGGAAACAAGAACGAAGAAAGCGTACATCAAAACATGCATAATCGATTTCTGAACATAATGGCTATTCAGAATTTTGAACGGAAAAGTTTTATTCCGAATCTAAGGTTACTTTGGCCCACCCTATAATTAAATTTCTTCATGATTGTTTACAGGTTTGAAAACACAACTGACCAAAACCAGTGAGGTTGTTTCCTCCTACATAAATCAGAAGTGGGATATCTCTAATCCCAAGAATCTAGTGAAGGCTGTCGAGGCTCTGCTGAGTATCCGGTTGTACTTCTACGAGAACGTTGAACAAGAAATGACACTCAGTCCATTCTTTCACTACAAAACAGATGCAGAGTCCGAGTCCCAGTACAGCTATTACTTCTTTACGGCTGAGAATAAAATCTCCTTGCTCACCGCTGTACGCAGTGAAAGGGAACATATGTCTATTTGTGTGGAACGCATTGTGAGGTCAAAGGTGAGAAGTTCGTCTGTTATCCGCAAGGCAGCTCTTAACCAAGTCGTAACGATGAATATAAATGAGGATAAGTGCATATACATCCCGAGTCACTTGTATGAACTCTACAATTGCAAAGTTGATGAATGGATTCAGTCTGCAATTCAAGCCAGTATGTTTCTTCAGTTAAACAAGGATTATGTCATACGACCGGGAGATGGCGGTTCGGACACTGTCACTCCCGTGGACTACCGGAACACGGGAGTCACGCAAGAGAGCTGTGTTTGGGGGGAAGGACTTCATCAATTTTTACAGGTATTTTTTATTATTAGGAACGTTAAAAAACGCTAAAAAATTATACTACGTACGTTTTTTATTATTATTTAGATGAAACACAAACTCAAAATAACACCAGAATACTTGGCAACAAATTTCATCTCTAATTTGTCTTTTTTCAATCGATATGGTGGAGGGAGAGAGATATTCGGGGTGACAGGAACTCTAGGAGATGAGAATGAAGTCTCACTTTTGCGCCATATGTACTCTGTGAATACTGTGAATGTGCCTACATTCAAACCCAAAAGGCTTCTTGAACTCAGACCTATCGTGACGTCATCTGAGTCCGAATGGCTCAGTTGTATTCTACAGGGCACTAGTTGGGAATTGGACAGGAACGGAGGCAAGGGAAGGGCTGTACTCATCATATGCAAGACCATCGATCATGTGACCACACTCCATAACTACTTGGCCGAAAGAATGACTTCTGACAAGCCCGTTCATTTTAGAATATATTCGAGGAGTGACGATAAAGACTCAGAGAGTGTTGTGTCCACTCCACTCAAACCTGGTAATATGTCAATACAAAAATCAACTTCTTCAAAATATGATTAATATCAAAAGTGCGACTTGCCAATTTATTCAGAAAAAGTTTTTTTTAATTTTTAGAAATGTATCTTTAAGTGAAAGAAATCAAAAACTTAAAAGATCAAGTTTCTGAAATACTTCAAAAAGACATTTAAAAGTTAAGTTTCCAGTTTAAGTCGCCAAAAAATTAATGTACAATATTTTTTGGTGAAAATATAAAAAATTAAATTTTGTTAAAAGAATAGCTCACTTTTTGGTGAAGTTAAAATTGAGAAAATAGGATAAATTTACTATGGATATTTGGACACCCTGTATATCCGTAACTGCAAAATAATATAATTATTAATAATTCTAGGTGAAGTCGTGATAGCGACAAATCTGGCTGGTCGCGGGACGAATATAAAGCTATCAAGCGAGGTAGTATCCAACGGGGGATTGCACGTCATTATATCATTCCTCCCGAGTAATTTAAGAGTAGAAGAACAAGCAGCTGGTCGTGCAGCCCGTTCGGGTGAACCAGGGACATCTCAACTAATTATAAACGGGCAAACTGACCTCGGTGATATTGCGTTGAGCCTCAACTCCCTTTCCATCGAAGATATCAAACGAAACCGAGAAATCAATGAAAAGGAGCGAGTGGACCACATAAAGAATAAACTCATTAAGGAACTTTTCATTGAAGAGAAACAATTCAAGAAATACTGCGAGTTAAAAGCGTATGTACAAGGGGTCAGAAAGGTATATCTAACTAGCAACCTAAAGTGGCCATAATTATTGTCCATAATTTAATTCTGAATAATTCTAGTCAAACCCAAACACCAAGGACCACATTCTTGATGGGATTGGAGAAAGATGGGCAGTTCAACTTGAAGAAACTAGAACTAGATGTGATGTGTTAGATTGGAATATGATTGATAAGAGATTCGACTCATTCTTCACAGATTTGAGGCAAGTAAATATTTCGTACGCTTTGTTGTTAGAGTTTTAACTCATCTTCTTTTCGTTAGATCGGAGTTCATTCACAATAATGGAATCTGGAACCCTAGCTATTACATCCTTCAGGGTGCAGACTTAGGACTCAATGAGAAATTCGAAGAGTCAATTGAACACCACAACAGAGCGACAGATTTAGACTACATATACAGCCAACATGCCTATTACAACAGGGCTTATTCGATAATTAATGCGGGAGACGATGACTACAAAGAACGTGCCCTTGAGGATTTACAAGAGTGTGTTAAGATCATAGACGAGTACACAATTCCATACTTGTCTGCTATGAACACTATGCTAAACCCCCAAAAAAAATTGACGACAACAAAGGAAAAGTACAACAAGGGTGAAATTCCAGCTTTAAAATCCTCTGCCGATGACACAGAATTCACCAAACAACTGATTAATAAAATCAACTTTAATTACCTCATGATTAAAAGTGCACACGAGGTTATGAAGTTCATTGGAGAGACCAAGGGGTTTGTTCTTAATGAAATATTTCATTAATCGTAAGTGGAAGAAAAGTTTTCTCCCTAACTTATTGACATTTTTTTCAGGGATGTTGTGGCGCTGTATGGAGACATAGAATATTTTTACAAAAAATCGGACCAAGTTGTCAATTACGCTGACATAGAAGACATGGAACAAAATGGTTTTGTTCGATTCTTCTACCTTAAGAAAAAACCTGTACCATGGTATGATATTTTTGCAGTATTTCTCCTCGGAGTGCTACAAATTGCAGCAGGGGTGTGTCTCTGTCTCCTGGGTGCGGGGAATGTTGGGGCAGGATTTATTGCAGAAGGTGTGTCCGACTTTGTGACTGGGATTACGGCGGCTGTGACGGGTGAATTTAGTTGGAAGGACTATCTCAAAAATAAGGCTTTGAGCATTGGGGTGAGCGCGTTGTGTCTACTTTATTAAATTTAATTTTATTTAAATAGCGCACTGAATTTAAATTCTAATTTGACAGATAAGCTTAGTGTTAGCTGGCGCTGGCGTGGCTATCGGTGCCCTAGCAAAGCTCCCCCAAGTAGTCTCCGTCGTAAATTCAATCAAGAGTAGTACCCAGTTTATAAAATTTGCTAAAATTGGGATAACCATTAAAGACTTTGTAAAGTCCACGGTTACGTCCATACAAACTGGACTTAAGAATTTATGGACAGGAACGAAAACCTTCTTGCAAAATACATGGAATGCTGTCAAAAATTCATCACAATTCAAATGGGTCGGAACTCAACTTTCAAATGCCTGGACCCATGCACCTAAAGTGTTGCACAACATGAAGGACAAATTACACGAGTGGGGGAAGAAACTTTGGGAGTTTGGGAAGAAATCCTATGACTACTTATTTGGAACTGGAACCCTGAATCCGAGCACAACAAAAAATCTACGATTTGCAGGTAAGAAAGTGTTAAGAAGGATGATCATGTGTAATTTTACTTATAGTTTGACTTTTTAGGTCAAATAATAGCTCGTGAAGGATTGAAGAATGGACTCCTTGTTGGGATGGACAAGAGTATTTTGAAATTAATAGGTGATGCTATAGAAAGCAGCATTTTGAAGTCTGTGAACGCTTACTTTGCTGCAGAACTATGTGGGGATACTGAAACCAATAAGAAATTTCGTAGCGTTTATGGATCTTGTATGGGGAAAAAATTTGAGACCAGAGTGTCCGTGTCCGTGAGCGAAGCTTTAGATGGAGGTGGAAGTTTCGGGAAGGAATTCTATCAAACATTCATCAACCAAGCCGCTTCTGCCATCATAGACCTGGTCAAGGAAAAGACAATGGAGAGTCGGCAGTCTGGAGTGTTTGCAATTGCCAAACACATATTAGGTAGAAATAATACAGAAATCTCATTGTGGGAATAACTTATATCGCCAGTTTTTTTTCAAACCAAAAAGACCAGATCCTAGACGCCATCGCTCGCAGTGTGGCTCTAGGACAGGCTATTAGCGAATTGGCGACCATGCTTCCAAAAGTTACATCCACTATGAGCACACTATTGGATGAAATGTCGGCCGAAATTTCTTCCCATGACCATGAGGATCCCTCTGGATGCAACTCCATCAACAATCCCATTGACACTAGAGACATCCCACGAATCCTCGGTGACTACACTGATAAGTGGTCCGTACAGATTGCTTCACGAATGCGTGACCTCATAATGGGCAATGTGGTCAGTCCTACCATGAACCTCACCCTCACTTCAACCTTTGACGCCTTGACCAATGCAAATGAGTTCAAGAAAATATTGGATAATAAGGCGGAAAGTAATAGGTTGCAATTGGCGAGTAAATATCCCATCTTGAGCAAATTGATTGATACCAAGGGACCAGATGGAGATGGAAAGGTGGAGGGACCTACACCATCAAATGAAGTGGAACCAGCTCCATTTCCACAACCGCAATTGGAACAGGAGCGACAACCGTTTATCCCACGTCCAAAGGACCCGGATACTAATTTCTGTATTAATGTGGACCCATGTGGGGAAAACACTGAACCTATTCTTGCTACCTTGAGTTCACGTTTAGGTAATGCCATGCCCAGACTTGGGTGAATTCCAAATGTAATTATGTACAAATTACCAAGTACAAGTCCGTACTTGGATTTTGACTTAAGTAATTTCAGACTTTTAAGAGTACTTGTAATTGGCCTTAAGTACTTTCGGAATTCCGTGAATGTACTGTGTGTGTGTTTAATATATTCGTTCTGTTAATCTCAACTTCTCAACACAGACCTCGCGATTGACCTCTTCATCGAACAAGAGCAGCAGGGATTGGAATTACGCCGGAGATTTGGGAATCCCAGTGAAAATAAAATGCTCATTCAAATTCTACAACAAGAGAGTACGGATGGAAACGTGTCGTACGTCCGAATGGCACCTGGTGGTGGAGATGGGAATATGATGACAGTTGTGGGAAATCCAAGTGTAATCAAAGGCTCCAATAATCTGATTGAGGCCCTTGTCATCGGCAACTGGACTATGAATGATGACACAAACATTGGGAGCAGAATGTTGAAGAAAACTCACACAGAAGTGGCAAACATGTTGGAAGTCAATCGTCCAATGCTGATTGGATCTTACTCGGGATCTATTTTGCAAGGAACGGCTTGCAGAAACGCTATTATGGGAAAATATGGTACATTTTTTGTTTCGAATTTTTTATTTAATTTAATTTTTAACATTTCTTTAAATCTGTATCAGTTTTCTATTTTAAGATTAAATATTGGAAAATTATTTTATTTTCAGAATCCACTTTAGTGGGCTTCAAAACCAGGACATATTAGACCACGTGGAGGATGTATCAGAAAATAAAATGCAGTAGTCATATGTAGAATTTGATTAGTACTGATTACATTTGAATAATAAATTCTGAACAATATACAAATTTCGATCTGTACCGATTTGTTTAAATTACGAATTTTCCTGGATACAATCAGAACCTCACACTACTGACACTTTACTAATTCTGGATGCTGCATGGTCGTAAACAAATGAGAACACGTTACTCTTGCAACTACTCTCATATTGTACATACAATACTAGACATTGTCTTTGGGTGGGCCAGTTATACATTGTATTTGTGCATGCTAGTTCACAATAAGAGAAATCAAATAACTGATATATAGAGGGCTATACCGTTAAGTACCTAAATATCAATATTACCCCGTGGGTATTTCTAAGAAGTATTAATTGAATTGGAATAGATTTTACAATGAAGATTATCATGACAATTATGATTATGTACAAAATTAGCCAAATGTACTGGTAGCGGTTTGGGGGTACATTTCTCGGAATATCCACTCGTTCGTCCTTCGGCATTGGCATTGGCATTGACATTGCCTTTAGCATGGAATGGAACGGACCTAAATTGTTTGCAGAATTAAGGTGAAGGCATGCAGTACAATGAGAATTTCAGGTGAGGTAGAGATTTGCAAAAAAAAATTGCACTGGTATAAAAGAAACGGAGTCGGTGGTCAAAGCCCGACATTCTCCCTGTTCATTCACGGGAGTACCAGTAGAATACAAGTGAAATCTGTTCCACGGACGGGACAGTCAAAAAGTAAAACAAGTTCTGGTCATTTCACAACAATCCAACAACAATACAATACATTAGGAAAATATAACCAACCATGGGACTCAAACTACCTCAAGGTAAAACATCTCAACACATTTCTCATCTCTGTTTCTTTTTCATTCGTGTATGCATGGGAAAAATTGGATTTTTAATTGTACACATTTTCCCACGCCTACTACAATACAATGTAATGTAATGTATGGTGTCAAAAATCTTAAGAATTTCTTCGTAAGTACAATGTTACGTTTGGCCTTGAATTTTTTTTGCAATACCTACATTTTTTGCGAAAACTGCAAATTTTACTTTTTCAAATTTCTCAGCAGAATTTTTTTTATTGCAAAAAAAAATATTTTCGTATTTGAAATTTGGAAATTTTTATTCTCTAAGAAAATTATGGGAAATCCGAAATCCTATAATAATTTTTGCAACAAATTTGCGAATATTGAACGTTTTCTTGGAAATTATTCTCGGAATGTTTATAGTTGAATACAAAATTAACCAATTTATTAATTGAAAAATCTAAATATTAAATATGGATTCTGGAATTTTCTGGGAAGCTCTCTCACTCTAATAAAAATATTTATTGAAAAAATTGTGTTAAGAATCGTAATGTTAGTTACAGAGTTCAAAAAGATAAATGTATAAGTTTTTTTTCAAAATTTTGGAACAGACCTGTCAATTTTTCATTTTTATTGTCATGTTGGATTTATGTTTTTTTTATTCGAACCTTTAACATTTTTTAATAGTCTTTTGTAAAAAAATACGGAAATATCCGAAGATCCCGTTCCAAGTAAATATCCGGAAAACGCATCCGCATCTTTTAATTGCTGTATGTAATGTATGACACAATAGGTGCTAAAAATTTAACGAGTGGGCATAAGGGGTAGTGTTAATCAGTCAGACATACATGAGACATGAGACATGACATGAGAGTCGTAATCTCCATCCATACTTGTAATGTAATAATTGTGAGTTAAGTTGAGGAAGGATAGGAAGGAAGATGAGAAGAGACAAGGAGAGTGTCAACAAGAGTCAAGTTCAATGCCATCACATGCCATCACATAACACAAGAACACATTATGCATTGGGTTTCAAAAGGGAACGTTTCATCGTGTCATCCGATACGTAACGCATGACTTGTAATTTACGTACTTTGTCAATTTTTATATTTATTTTTTACATGTATATATTTAATAATACATAGAGAATACTCATATGCTCTATTATGCACTCACGGTCTCGGTCTCACGTAATATCAGTGCGATGTGTTGAAAAAAAGACATTTTATTTTTTAATTTGTGTCACGATTCTTTGAAAAAATTCAGGCAAAGTCATGCATTAAGTTTTTCAGAAAATTCCAGTATCTTCCAATTTACGAATTTAACAGGAATGTTTTTTTTTCACATACTTTTGTAAGAAAAATGGCGTTCAATTTTTATCACTATTTTAAAAACTAGGGCCAGCGCCATAGTTATTTTTTACCTCATCATTACCTTCCCTCGTAGATCATTCTAGAAGTACATGTATAAGTACAAGACAAGTATGGACCGGAAATTGACCTTAGCTAATAATTGATGGTTAATTGCGTGCATGGAATGTGTTGTCCATATTCGTCACAAATTGGCGTGTTCATTCCGTTAGTCAAGTCAGAGTCAGTGTCAAGTATTTTCCATGTTAAGTTAGGTCTTGGTGGGTCTTGCCGTGGGTGTGTACGTGTGAGTGTGACTTAAGCTTAAACTCATAATCATTGGTATTGTAGTCAGGAAATGTCCTCTGAATTTACAATTCCCTATCTCATCTGCTTTTCCCTTGGTGACGCAATTCTTGGGTCTTTTAATCCACTCAATTAATCAATCTCATCCACATTCCACAGTCCACTGTAAATTTTAACCAATTACTCAAACAAGACAACGGACAAGCCAAGGCACGGCAAGGCAAAAATGACAACAGGTTTTCCTGTACTTTTTCACTTGTGATCAAATTTTTCCACAAGAAGTTAAGATTCCGTTTTGTTTTGATTTCCTGTATCAACTATCAAATATCAACAAAATCCGGATTCCACCGAACAAGGAATAAAATCTTGGGTTAGGGTAGTTTGGCATTACATGTGCCAAATTGTATGGATTGCGTGTGATTGGACTGACAAGTTCTATTAAATTATTAAATAGTGTTGTCCAAGTCATAACAGAGCATGTTAACCTGTTCATAATACATAATATGATCCTTTATACTTCTTCTCCTATGCATTGAGTTGCCCTGGTCATGTAAACCTCGAAACTGGGCGCTATTAAGTTGGCATATTATACGCCCATGTACGCAAAAAAAAATCTTGATATCATGTCTCATCACACCACACCAGTGGCCAACCCACCATTTAATTCAATTTTTACTACTACAGATACAATACACCCGTAAAATTCACTTGTTTTTTTGCACAAATCATACACGCAATGTTTTCGATTTGTCCCGAACGGGTCAACCTGTCACCATGCGTACACACGCAATCCGGAATTGAATTATAACGGTCACTAATTAATTTCACCTCGTACCAATGCGTAAGGATTTTGGTACCCAAAGTGTCAAACTGGTATTTTGTTGACCCAAGCATGGATGTTTGTTTGAAAGGCTTGGCTGACTTTGACCAACGTCATTGTCTTCTTATGGATGGGTCATTAGATTTAACGACAGTGTTGTTTTAGGGACGTGTTAATAAGGTACATGTGATGATATGAGTTTGGATTAAAATCTTGGACGGATTAAAGTGTTGAAGTAAAAAGTCATTGGACCGGATGTGAGATTCCGCTGGGATTATGCTGGAACCGGAGAAATAAGAAATGAAGACGAAGACAACGAACTTTCTGTTTCTGCTCGTCTTATCTTTTGTGAATTGTGATTAATGAAATAAAAACATACAGACATGTTTTCTTGTAGTGTTTCCAGTATGATGGACTCACACAAGAAATAATAATAAGTGTATCATGTTTTGTGTTTTGTTATGTTATTCTATTCTGACGAAGATTGAGATTTTATATGGCAGAATTCTCATAATGCAAAAATAATAACTTTATTTCTCACTTATACAAAATTACACTTGTTTAGAGTACACGAGACGCCAACAACAATTTTTTGCAATAATTTTCATACTCAAGTTCAAGAGAATTCATATTTTTTGTATTGAATCAAATTGGTCCGTAAAATTTCTCTCACATCCTTTTTTTTATTCCCAGAATTAATCCGAAGATGAAAGGATATTTTTTTTGTGAGCACCCGGGATCGGTCGGTTCAAGCCACCTACTTGATTTTAATTGACTCTATTGTTAGAATATTTAGCTTAAACGGTACAATAATTGAATGAATGGATCAACACATCATTTCTCTTCCTTCCTGCTTTGCACTTTGTCCATTTATAGAAATGTTACAAATCGGTCAAGAATCACTGCACTGTCGGTGGTCAGATTTAGTGATCAGTTAATTTATTCTTTGGTGGGCCAATTGACCATTCAAATCCTTCCTCCTGTCTCCACTGCAATGAATTAATGATTCGTTATTCATTAATTGATGAATAAACCCAATTCACAATTCAGTCATCATTCAAATGCATTCATTATCACAGCAAGGGGTTTTTCATCCACCTGTCTTCTTGTCTTCTTCTCCTTTCATCCATGGGATTCGTCAAGTCATCCCTTGTCACAGTCTTGGCATGACATGACATGAACGAATAAATTTGTCTCAGTCTCACTCTTATCTGTCATCTCTAACCCTCTAACATTACAATCTAACATACCTCAACAATTTAACATCGAATTTTTGCATGTGCACTGCATTGTCTGAGTGCGAATTCTAGTTTAACACTGCGACTGCAATTTAAATTTTGCAATGCATTCTGCATTGTTTGACTTTTGACTCCAATTGCATTTGCATTGCCCTTTAATCTTCATCTTCACAATTGTTCATTTCTGGTAAATTTATTCATCCATTACTTCACACCTAGTTCTGAAATATACACAACGCTAATGCACTTGCCAAAATCATCTGTATTTAACGGTTCAGCAGTCTAAGTCTACCTGTCAATCACTCAATAATTTATGACTTAAGTCTGGTCAGGAATAGAACATACTACACAATTCTAAGAATTAAAGGAGCACATTAAAATTTGAGCGCTTATGCCTAGGGGTCAAATCGGAGCTTAAGCTTAGGCATAGATAAGACATTAGTTATGTTAGTTGACCTAAGGAGACCACACCCTTTTATTTGTTCTTTATTCTTGACTATTGCAATGTTGAGAGTTGAACTCATGCATCAAAACTTTTGTTCAAGACAATCGTAAAGTACTTAAACATGTACAGTGTACATTCGTACATGGATGACCAAATAAGTTATAAATTTTTATACTGCCTACCATTGCCATTCTTCATATTTTGGACAGAGTGATGAGGTGCGAACGCGAATAACGATGCAAAGGAATTAAAATGAATTGTTTTGTCATAAGTTATGTGTTGTTTGCACATTTTAAATCTCCACGCTTGGCTTGAGTTGAGGTAGTGCAGTACGTTGATAAGTGCGCATTTTTGGAAGTGATATGAGTAATTAAACGGAGGATGAACAAAAACATCCCACCACTGAATTACCATTACCATTACCATCCTTATCGACAACACGTTCTTACGTTCCTTCATGAATTTAATGAGCGATAA
>JAQIXO010000512.1:0-19027 GCA_034700305.1 Protaphorura armata
TTATGTCTTAAAACGAATGTTCTTTGGAGAGCTAAAATACACACGTCCGTCCTGTCTGACTACCTCTCTCTCTCCTCGACTGTATTGTAACTCCACTAACAGAGTTCGCCGTTGTTGTCGGCCATCTATGCACTACCGGAAGTTGAATGGCTAATTGATTACGAAATATCTTATCACTCAATGCTATCGGATGCCGAATTAAGACACCATTCTGAATATTAGCGTGTGTAATTTCCTTAGGGTTTTTATTGATTTATGCTAAAACCACTTCAATTAGTGTCGCAATATCGTACAATTTATTGGTATTAATAGCTGGGGTAATGAGATCTGATAAACGCTGATTTTCTGCACATAATTTAACATGCTCTGCTTCGCTAAGATGAACTTGATGTTTAAGACGATCAAGCTCAAACTGGTGTTTTTTGATATTGATTGAATAAATTATGTTGAGCGCCTGTACTACGTCTAACTTCTGATCATTAGACAGCACGCCAGTAGTACTGGTACTCAAAACGGTCAAGCAAGATTCACATTGTGAAATCGATTCAAACTGCTGCACTAACTGCTCACTAGTGCAGTACTGAATTTTACATACCGTACATGTAAGTATTTTGGAGCGATCAGGTGGCATCGAAACATGTGCTTAAAAAATGAAACCCTAATTCTACATGAGCGCTAAAGGTAGGGAAAATGCACTATTAACTGTAACGTGAACAGTATGTTATGCTGGTGTGTGTCTCGTCTTGAACTAATAAAAAAAATGGTGCTCTCGATAGAATTATCTTGAAGCGCAAGCCTCAGGAACGCGCAAGATTAGTACGACTGGCATTATTAATTTTAGAACTGACGATAGAGAAAGTAGTAAAATGACAAAATGTACACTGGGCTTTACAATCATGTGTAGAGACTTAAAGGGTAAAAAACGACACATGCTCTATAGTTCTAATGCCAAACTCCTGCTGTGCCAAGCTCGTCCCTCCTGCTCAGATGAAGGGGAAAATATATAACTTTTTGACAAAGGGACAGAAAGTAAGAATAGTGAAGGTTAAGGTCTCGGTATTCCAAGATAGTCGCTCCTCTTCAGATGAAAGGGACAGAGAGTATAAATTACTTTACTAATGGGCCGCACTGCCTCTAGCACAATTGTAATGTAAAAATTCTACTGCCTATGGTATATGTGAATAGACTCGGTTGAATAATACCAGGAAAATAATCCTACGTACCTCGATGCATCCGTCCGTCACATTCATAAATTGTTATTTGTTTCGTTCAGACTCGACCAAACCGAAGGGCAACGTGTGTATAGATAGAATAGTCCCTGAACCGGGAAGGCAGCTGGTGGGTTACTCAGAGCTACCATGGGCCTCTGGGTGAACCGTAAATAACATAATACAAAATGACAAAATGTTCTCGTCCTCAAACTAACAGTGACGCAGTTTTGTTGAATCCAAGCTAGTTCACCGACATCCAGCATCTAGGCTACTGAGAAAAGAGAATAAACAAACAGACCTCTAAGAAACAACCTTACAATGCCACAAGTGGGGGAATCAATTTTCAATCGTTATCATTTAGATGTAATTAATGAGAATGAATTAGAAGTTTATGGGCGACATGAATTTTGGAGAATATTCATGTTGGGTCGTCCATTGCGTGATTTCCATACTGTAATCTTTGCTAGTGTGGAGGAATTCCATAATAATTTCATACTCACACCCACATATTTTGGACAACAGCTCTCTACTCGAGCTATGACCAGTATACAATTAGGACTAGTAGCTGACCCAACTAGCCGCGGACGTGTGTATAAAATTCTGTATGTTCAGAAAATCTGCTCCCTAATTTCCTTCGTTCAAGGCAGGGCTGTGCATTTAAATCCGTGTACACCGTCCTTGCCAATCAATGATCCATCATTATTCGGTGAACCACGCTCTTATTATGAATCTGACAATGACTCTGAAGATCAAAGTGATTCCGAGTGGGATGCAAGTTCAGAAGAAAGTGAATGGTCTAGAAGAATCGAAGTCGCAACCTATGTAGTAACTCCGGCTCGCTATCTACCTGAGCGACCCAGACAATATCGTCATCGAGAAACGACAAGATATATTAGTTCTGGGTTGGATTCATTACACCAATCGTCTCAAAACCAGTCTTAACTTTATTGGTAGTGTGATAAGAAATGTGTTACTCAGTTATAATCGAATAAATCATTTGATTTGGGTCGTAAAGTAAAAACCAACATTGAAATTGTGCAAAAGAATATTCCTAGTGACGAGAACGGCCCTGACAATGACAAGTGGTCGTCCCGAAATACTCACGATGTGACTGAACTGGACTGGTTACTGATGATATTCTCGTAACAGGTGTGGTGTCCAACTGTTAATATGGAAGGTAATTGTAGAAACTAAGACTTTCTACTTCCACTCGAGACGTTTGATACTAAAGAGTAATAGTGACTCAAGGGCATGATAAGATGATTCGTAGAAATATAATGAAAGAAAACATTCGCTGTGGAAATGCACGTGGCTACCTAGCAACACCCTAAATTACAAGAAATCCCTCAACGGTTGAACAGAGGGAAACATAAAGAGGGTTGAGAACAGTAAAAATAGGGATTCTAAAGCCCTGATCTCAATGGATCGGTTCAACATGGAAATCCTGAGAACATGATGCCTGTAGAGTTGGTGTGAACAATGAGGAAATGTAAAGGCCCAGGTTGCAATCGACCTGGCCAAGAACATTGTCTATTGCTCCATGAACTGAAATATTGAAGAGACGGGCTCAATGTTAGGGGAAAAGAAACTTCCCTTTTCTTTCAACTCAATCGATCCGTCCGCTTAAAGTGAGAAAGTGAAAAGTGAATAGGGGGAACAGAGGAGCCCCCCTAAATAAAAAAAGGACGGACTGTGACTTATTTATAGAGAAGAACACAGTTCTCTCTGCTGCATCAAACATGGAGGGGGGAAAAAAATATAGGGTCCTGCTCGGAGAATGGTTTGAATCGCTGGAGGTTTACTGCACAATAAGACTGACTGCGTGTTGGGAAAGAAACAAAGCATTGTGTCAACCTGAGTCAGGATCACTGGACTCAGGAGAAACCGTACAATTACCTGGACAACCCTTCGGATCGCTCAGCATGGCTCTCTGTGCTGGCGTAGTTCTGACCAAATGCTCAATTGGGGGTATATCTAAAGAGGGTGAACCAACTTGGTTCGGTATACCGAATGACTGCAGATGATCTGGTAGACTATGATGATCATTCCCTTGACTAGCCGTAGGTATGTTGACCTGGGGGTATAAAAACTGAAACGTACGTATTTTCTCTTCAAAATCACATGAAACTTTGGAGCATGACGGCCCTGGTGCATACAAATGGTTAGTCACTTGATTCAGTTTAATTCGAATCTCATGTAACTGAGTACGTGCTAGTTCTAATTTCTCGGGCGGTACAGATTGTTCTCTGCGTTTCCACTTCTTGAGTGTTAATTTCAAAATTTCTTCATCGCGAACTTTTAACTGGGACTTTAACCGATCAACCTCGCATTTTAACCTGAAATTCTGGATAATGGAACGTGCGCATACTGCACATACTGGAAGAGAAGCGTTAGAAGATGACATTATGTATGATATTTCAAGTAAGTTCAATTGACTCACGTTACTGTGATGACAAGTCGAAGTTAAATGATTTGTGTGGTGGAGGAAAACTTATGTGTGATGTTATTGTATGATGTAAAAGTGAAATTTATGTGTGTAGATGATACTCTCTGAAGTTCTATTCTGAGACTCTGACAAGATGGCTTTTATTTTTTTTTTGAAAAAAGTCAGACATGACACACCCTAAATATGTAGACTTACTACATGCGCAGATAATCAGAAAATACTACGGGGGAGATAGTAGAGGAGAATCTATACACTTCGATCGGCGTCATTGTTCCAGTTAAGGCATGCGCTAGAAGAAGGAAAGAACCATGACAGAAAGTGGATTGAATATGGAAAAATAGACGTGGGGCACAAAAAGGATACTCCGCCAGGACGAAGTGAATGGTTGAAGACTGGTTATACAGGGTCTCTACCTGGAATAGGACAAAGGATTAGGCAGGAAACCTTTTCTGTAGAAGGTTTGACTAAAATATCGTGTGTAGGAAAACCCAGTATTACGTGTATAAGTGTGGCTCGGCATGTATTTATTTGAACCCGTTAATCATGTGTGTAAATACATATATATAAGTAAGAGTTAGGAGGAATTGTAATAACCGAAAAAGGTAGTCTCCTCATTCCTAAGAATTTTGGTAAATTACTTTGTGTATTTATCTCTACTAATTATAAATATGTTTAAAATATGTATACATTGGACGTGGTAAATAGCAACATGCTGTGTTTTATTCAACAAACGCATAACAACCGACTGGGTCTGAAATGACCAAGATGAGTAATAGTTAGGGACCAGAGCAGAGGGTGCATAAGAGATGAATAGAACTACGAAAGAAAAAAGGTCGATAGACAAGAAGGTTCGATGTGAGGTATATGCTATCCTCAATTATAATGGCTCAAATATAGAGATGTATGCAGACACAAAGGGCGGTTTCCAAGAGGCAGAAAAAAGATTGCACTTACTCACACTATTCGGATGGATGGGACTGACGGTCTCTCTGTATGTGCGTCGTCGTACAAGTAGACCGAAGAGGGTCGTTGATATTGATCGGTAAAACAGTATGGTGTGGTTCATAGATAACGAACAAAGTAACAATAAAAAAATATAGTAGAGGATATTATTCGGACACGGAGAATTCATACATGGCTCGAATCTCCGGATGTAGTGTGAAATTTTTTACACTCGGCCAATTTGTGACTGGTTACTTTATGATAAGGACACCAAACTCCATTATTTTCGCGGGCGTAGTGATCGTCAAAATATGTTGTGTACAGTGTATTAACTATACGTAAAGACTGCATAAGTTTATTCCGGACATTAACAAACAATGCCTTATTATCCGGTTGAGTAGCCACATCCGCCGGTAATCTCGCAAGTACAAACTGAGCATTTTGCATAAGTTCTACTAAATCAGTTAGTACGCTGGAGGTTGGAATGTCGGGTGTGGAGGATACAGTGTGAACTGTACGCACACCGCTATTCACTTGAACCAATAAATCTGCTAACTCAATAGTAATACCTGGACAGGTCCCAGCCTCAGGGACATTGGATGTAGTGGACGAAAGAAATCAGTCTGACCTGTTCTGTCGTTGTCTTCCAGCGGCTCATGAAAAGTAGTGCTGATTGTGTAGTCATTCATTGTTGGGCAGCCTTGTAGAGGTGGGCGAGGCCGACTACGAGTTCCAAACGGGCAGTTCCCCATCCAATAAGGTTCACAACGAGAGAATGATGATAAACACTACTAGGATTAGTAATTTCTTGAGTAGTTTGCCGTGCTCCATGATAGAGATATACAACAAGCAGATGATACGAGACGTAAGAAATAAAGCAATGTTAATTTACACTGAACCACCGTGTCGTCAGAGGAATGTAATAGTTAGTAGGTCCATAGCCAACTAACTAACGCGAAGGTTTATATAGTTCAAGGAGGTCACCACTGACCTTAGCCGATTCACGGGCCACCAGATGAGAAGGATCGTCCGTGGTTTCTAAGGCCACGGAACTCCTTCGACCCAATAGGGTCAGTCGTTGGTCTATGGACTAGATCGTGCTGATTGACGAGGCCCTAACAGTAGTGATACTCAGACGTGCGGTGGTGGTAGTGCAAGTATATCTTCGGTGAACAGAAAGAACTTGACTCGCAATGTTTATTTCTCAGTGTACGACAATGCCAAACTACAAAGAGGGTTGTGTATGATTAATACAGACTAGTACTATACTGAGAACGGAGGGGTGAATGTAGAAAATGAATGAATGGAAAAGTGTTGGAGAATGAAAAGACTCCGAACACTAGGACAAATGCCTTGTGTGCCTGAGTGAAAGACACCCGGCGAAGAGTCACAGAGAAAGCGTTACTTTCTCTTTTTATACTTTCACCCTTCTCCAATCCTAGAGTGCCATTTGTCGCTCGATATGAGGGACGCGTGCCTCTGACCTGACAAGGGATATTCTCTCGCCGTTCCGCTCCGTGACAGTCATAATATTGGATTTTGTGAAATGCATATGTTAAAAATATAAGATTTATATATTCACGTCATTTACACAAATTACATAAGTTAAAATGATCTCAATATACATATGCGGTGATTGTTTTACATTACATACCAAAAATCTGTTTAGGGTCCTTTGGTTTTATTCGAGTACTGGTCTTCCTCTATGTAACCTTTCATTGTGCAACTTTAAACGGCCGAACTGTACATTCGCTCCACAGTACCCTGTATCACTGCTGGACGGTGAGATGGACAATTTGCATACTTGGATGACGATGACGATGCCATAACTGATATAATTCAAACCTCAATTCCACAATTCAAATTAAATTTGACAGAAATTGAGATATTAAAATTTGGATTATAATATGTATATAGTAGCACACACACGCCTTGATTTGAGTACACAAAGTGTAATAGTACTTTAACTAGGGTACTGTTCGTTGCAGGAATCCATGACGTGGAGCTGTAATATAAATATTTAATGTCCAATAGAATGATCCTGTACACTTGTACTTACCCGTGATGGCTGACTCCAGTGAACAGAAATAATGAAAATCTAATACCTAAAATTCATCACATCGCATCTCTGAAGTCTGGTCTGGTGATAAGGTTTAGCCGAACTTGCAGAAAAAGGGAATCAGCTATGCAGATTTCGGGTACGGCTAATCCGTTTAAGTTTATGAATGGTTACGTTACACGAATAACCCACAAAACTAACTCTGCTAATGCACTTGTTATTGTCTTGTCAAATGCTATCCATGACTCATGCTCCCGAAAAATAAAGAAACAATTCTATACTTCCCCTTTACTTCATTCATCTTCTTCTTTACAAACCCGTTCATCTATTTCCCCACATTCCTCATTTGAATAAACTTCAAAAAATAATTTTTCTGAACCATGGCTACACTTTTTAGTGACAGTGACAGCAAGTTGGCCCAGGTAATTGAATTCCTGGATATATCGAAGAGAGAATATGATGATGAAAATTTCGCATTCGCATTCAAACTCTACAACATGGCCTTGCTTCGGTTTGGTGAATGTGAGAATTTTTAATTTTATCATTTCGACTTACTTTGGTTAATTGTTTTTAAGTATAATATTGAATATTAAAAATTCCACCCTGTATTATTAAATGCATTATTGTTGTATCTATCCAGTTCGAGATCTGGAACATGGCTCTCAAAGAGTTCAATTACTTGATGGTCGTCTAGAGCCCATACGAATCCGACATGTGGAATTGGCTTGCCTTATGACTGGTCCATGTGAAGCAGAACTGGTTCGTCAAAAGCTCCTCCAGGTGTATCAAAAACAACAACCAATTCAACAACTACTTCAACAAGAACCAACAGAAGAACAACCAATACAACAACAACCAATACAACAACAACAGCCAACTCAACAACAGCAGCCTCAAATGGGCATGGAATATAGTGTCAAGTAAGACAACTTTACCGATTTTTAAATTACTAAGGAATTTTTGTGGAATTATACGCTTTTAACTCGAAGCTTATAGTATTGTGGCTTGTTTTAATTTTAGAACTGAATTGGATAACATTGACCGTATCCGCCAAGCCGAAATGGACAATAAATTGGAATTGTTGGCCATTCAAAAAGAAAATCAGGAGCATGAGCGAAGAATGCGTTAGTAGGAGAGGGACGACGATTGGAAACGAGAACTGGAAGACCGCAGAGAACAACGCCAGAGAGCAATTGAACAACGCAAAATAGAAAATGATCAACGTGAGCGAGAAAGGCTTCAAATTTTCAATCGTCAAAGACAGGAACGCCAACGGCAAGCAAAGGAGGAGGTACTACATTATTGCCTCATTGTAGTGTATTATTACACTAAAATTTTGAATTGAAGTTAATGTATTCACATTTTTTAAAATTCAGTCTGATCGCCGTAAAGAAGCAGAGGAAAAGGAGAGGCTGCGACAGCAAGAGGAGGAAGCACACAGAATACGTGAGACCGATCGCAAAGAGAGACAGCGCCAATTCCATGCGGAGGCGGTGCGCCGCCAAAAGGCTCGGGAAGAAGAGCAACAGCGCCAAGCGGACGAATTGGCAGCTTACGAGGTCAAGGCGAAGGCAAAAAACAAAAAGAGAAGATAGAAGAGGAAAAGAAGAAGAAATCAAAATCTCAAGACTTCATTACCAAGAAATATTTTGGTCTAAAGTAATGTGTCAGGAGTTTTCATTTCATGTTTCATGATTTTCACATTTTTTTGAAGAATAAATTTTGGAACACCTACATAATGGCAACGGCTACGACGCTACGAGAATACATTAGCATTGCTAAACATATTAACTAATATGAGATATCGTTCTGGACTAAATTTTTTTTCGGATTCGGAAGTTTTCGAATTTGATTCGGGGAATTTTTTTTTCCTATGAAAGATTTTGCAACCATACTTTTTTTACCCCATTTTGGAAGGAGGGGAAGGAAGGATAATTTATTTTGCCCGTCTTCAGAAGGAAGGGAAGGAAGGAAGGAAGATTTTTTTAAAAAAATTTGGAAGGAAGGGAAGGAAGGATTCCCTTTTTTCTCTACGTGGGAAGGAAGGGAAGGAAGGAGAATTTTTTCAAGTTTTGAGAAAGAAGGAAAGGAAGGATGTGGGATTTTTGAATTTTGAGAAGAAAGGGAGAATCCATGCCCAGGTCTGAATCAGTTGTGTTATATCCATAAACACATGTAAAACTAACTTTTCTTCAAAAACCTACTGTTTGATTCAAACAGTCCCGGGATGGCGCTCGCAGTCTTAGGGTTGTATGAACGGGTTTGAGGAAAATAAAAAAATGCGTAGAGAAGCACACAACGACGGCCGACGGGTGTGAGTCGAGTGATAAGGCACTACAAAACCGTCAATTCTTGACGGGCACGGTTACTTTAAAGTAGTAATTTAGGTGGTCGTAGGTCGTAACTTTCTCAGGGAAAACCAAAATTCCACGTTAGTCGAATTTCAGAATTTGGAGTTGGAAAATATGAAGAGAAATGCAAAATCTCTGAGGAATATGTCCACTTTTACGATACTTTAACGATTACGTCATCATATCATTCAAGCTCACTCTGGAGATTCCAACCCAAGTCCTCACACACAGACTGTGACTGTGTTCAAGTGTGATATTTGCAGTTCAATTTATTCCAGTCCTCCAATGCTCATTCGCCATCCGAACAACCCGGACACCCTCACAACCCCATCTACCGACGAAACTGTACGATTCGAAATTCCAGACAACAATAGTATTTCAATTTCTACTTCCTTTGACCTGACCTCCGTATCCAGAACAAATGTGTTTTTTTGAAGGGTATTCTCACACGATACAAACTGACACACATTGCATTGGAGAGAAATCATTTCCTTGTGATGTGTGTGGAAAGGGTTTTGCCCAAGGACAACCTTATCTCACAAAACACAAACGAACACACTGGAGACAAACCTTATAAATGTGATGTGTGTCGCAGGGGATTTCGGACTCGGATCTAATCTCCGAACACCCAAACTGACACACACTGGCGAGAGACCTCATAAGTGTGATACCTGTGGACACGGTTTTTTAACCGACACTCACAGTTGGATAAACTTAAATTAAAACACACATCACACAGGAAAGAAAACTCATGACTGCAATGTACCTATGTGGATACAATCTAACTAAACACAAATTACTACACACACTGGAGACCTTATGAATGTGATTTGTGTACCTCAATGTATGACATTAATAAAAAATATTCAAAGTTAAAATAACTTTTCCAATTTTATTCTGCACGAAATACGACAAACCATCAATTTTATATCTGAAACGGAGTTCTTATATAATTACTATCATTTCGGATTTAGCCAGGTGAATGAAAATAGTTTCTGTTATATGTATGAGTCCTCTGTAGTTAAGTTTTCAATATTTCCTTTACATGGATAAATGTACAGATTATTATTTACTTAATTTTAAGGTCATTTGAGGCACCGATTTGAAAAGATCAGACACAAGGCCCAAGTCGGCAAGTTGGAAGAATGGAGCTTCATAATCTTTGTTGGTAGCCACGATTGTTTTAGATTCTTTCATACCAGCTAAATGTTGAATAGCGCCAGATATTCCCAGCGCAATGTACAGTTCCTGTAAAAATTTGTCAAAGTTAATTATTATTCAATCCTATTCCAATAAATAATAAATCCTGCATGTCAAATATTCCTCGACCCACACAAGCACATTACATTGAATTTTCACTAAACATTCAGACATTTCTGTTTGAGGCAACACAAATAATTTTCTTTTACCGGAGCCACAATTTTTCCTGTCCGTCCGATGTGTAAGGAAGTCGTTGGAGGAATAGCCAGCTTCAACAGCCGCTCGAGAAGAACCAATAACAGCCGTCCCCAATTTGTCAGCAATATCATACAACAGCGTAAAATTATCTCCATTTTTCATTCCACGCCCTAAAGGAAAACAAAATTAAAATTAATTGGGTGTGCAATTTTAAATCCAAGCGCCTGATTAAAGTTCAACTCTGAGTGACCCAGACTGTTAGTATGTAAATAAAAGTAAATTCTTACCCCCACTAATACCGGTTAATTCCAACCGGCACCGGTTAATTCTGCTCTATCATTCTTACTGATTTCTTGTTTGACAAACTGAGAGAGCTCTGTCCCACTCACTTAACTTCTCCTGTGCTCCACTCCTGCTTCCCACTTTTGCAGCCACGATAGCCGTCCCCCTGGCGGTGACAACCTTGACGGCGTCCTTCGACTTGAAAGTCATGACAGCATTTCCTAAGACGTCGAGAAAACGTTAAGTTCGATTCCTTAGGAAGGAGCGTAAACATAAATATTCATGTACTTTGTAAAATTACCAGTGTAAATAGTTCAAACAAATGTTTCGGCGTCTTTGATGCCAACGACGTCCGATACAGGAGAAACGTCTAATTTGGCTCCAACTCATGGCAAAACTGATTTTCCAAATGCCGACGCGACGCTACGGTTACTATGTGAGTAAAATTAAACTGTTTTTGTGAGGCAAGAATAAGTGACGTAAGACGTTGTGGTAGAAATCCTTCAAAAGCTGCATTCTCCGCCACCAAGATTTTCTTGACTCCTGTGGCGTCTGACAATTGCTCAACAGCCTATTCATACAAACAAAGTAACAACATTTAAAAATCAAAATTCAATCCGATTTCGATTATTGATGACGACAAAAACTGTCAATAATTTACCTTCGGAAAATTTGATTCATCAATTTGACAAGGCAGGTGATTTAATTTTCAAGTTTTGTGGAAGTGGCAGCTCCAATAGCATTCAAAGTAATTAGCATTTAGACTTGAGTTATCGTGCTCGACAAGGACCAGTGTGCTTCTTAATCTTTTCAAAACCTGAAAGACAAAAAAAAATTCAAAGTTAAAACCTCATGCCCATAAAATGTTATGTGTACAAGAAAAATGGAATAAATGAAAATGTCGTAGGAAAGTACAACTAAACCTTACAAACAATATAATGGAAATGAAATAGTAAATTCGAAATTACCCTATTTAAAAACGACCGTGAAGATTGAGCGACGACTCGCCCCCCTTCCGCTTCCATGATCGCTCCCTATTAAAAATATTCCAAAACTGCAGTGTTTGATCACCAGCTCCAGTGACAATAGATTCTCCATCTGGTGACATGGCTAAATATAAAACTCGACCCGTATGACCAGTTAATTCAGCAATTTTGTTAAGAGTCGGATATTTCCAAATGTTGATTTCATTCTTCATATATCCATGGGTGCTCACAAGCTCCTTTGAATGTTTTGACCATTTTAAATTACAAACTTGAGATCCAGTGTTAACACTTCGTATCTGACAACCAGTAAGCGTGTCCCAAAATTTGATGCAGCGATCCGCAGTTGCACCACCACTTGCCAACATACCATGTTCATGAGGACACCAATCAATAGCTTTAACAGCCGCAACATGATCGTTCAATTTATAAAGAGGTTCGGGTCGATGAAGATTCCATACACAAACTTGACCATCGTTCCCTCCTGTAGCTAACAATTGATTTTGAGTAGACCATTTCATCCCACACACCTCCTGTGTGTGTGCTCTGAGTTGTGTTCGTGGAACACGAGGTGGTTCCCGAATATCTCTCTGGTAAATACACCCATCACTGGACCCACTAAATATTAAGTTTGTTCCGCCAAAGGTCACAACCCCAACACGTGCACGATGATCACTAAAATCTGAGGTGACTGTCCTAGTGGTAGGATCAATTACTTGGACGACTCCTGACGTCAACCCAACTCCAAGTTTTAACCCGCATGTATCCCAAACTACTGATGTACACGTATCATCACTGAATTGAACAAGGCGTGTCTGGTCGGACTTTAAACCTCCACCTGGTCCCTCTTTCCACAATAATACCTTTGACGCGAGAGAGACAGCGACTAAATTCTTCGCTGACCAGTCCAAAAGATTCAAATAAAAGTCATCCAACAAACCCGGAACACCGAAATCCTTGTATGGTTTAATTTCTATTCTCCGTAAAGGTTTCCTTACTTGACTCAATAATTCTAGTGAGCTTTTACTGAATGGGGAGGCGGAATATGGGAAAGACGTCATCCTCTCACATCTTTCTGTTCCATCATAATTGAACAATTTCCTTGCGGTGGGCGTGGAAGAATGTTTGATGACATGGAGAGGGCTACTACGGTTGCAAGAGGTCAATTTAAATCCAAACATCTCATTCAGAAGAAGACTTGAATAGAGGGGTGAACATATCTGATTGTCACTTGTGTCAATTCTTCGTTTCTTATTGCTGGACGAAGTTGATGGTCCACTCGGTTGTCTATTGTCCTCTCCCTCACCGTTTCTCATCAGTTGCAGTGGGGACGCTGAAGATGTTGGCAAATGAGTCAAGTCCCAGTCATTCCCAGCACGTGTTGGAATAAAACGATCACCATAACTCACTTTTGGGGACGGTGAGGAATTTGTGACCTTTGGACACTCGTATTCTAATTTATCAGATTTCATGGGAGTCTCAGACATTTTTGTTTTGATTAAATTTTAAATTAACAAATTTAGAATTTTGTTAACTAGAACTACACGACGGAAAAGTGGAAAATATTAATTGAATAGGTAATTTATTTTTTGATTCAGAATTTGATGAGTTGAATTTGCCGGAAGAGGTTCAAAATAAATTATTGATCATGTGTGTTGTGTTGGGGCGAATTGGGACAGATATGAGTACATGGTAGTCCATAACCATTAATCACCAAGATCGCGGACACTTTTGGGCTGGGTGAGACACTTAATAAATAATAAATGTGCAATTTAAAGAAGGACTTATCCACAATATAATTTGTTGTATCTAGTAGCTTTTGATAGAAAGAGTCGGACGATGCCAATTAATTTTATATTTGGTAAATTAAATTCAACATTTTCCCCAACATCTCGCCTCGGGGGTTTGGCTAATTGAATTGAATTAAAAGTTGTGCTCCATCTGGGTATTTGATTACACCCAGGTGCTCCCTACTGTCCATACATTAGCTCTATAGTAGTATTATTAACGATAATTTAGAAAACAAAATAAAAATAATAATGGTGATTATGTGAATCATTTGTCATCAAATTATTTAGAGTTACGAACACAAAATATAAATATTCTAGTATTAAACGTGTATATGCGTGATTGAACGGAAATAAATCGTATCTGGTTAATTGATTCCTTTAAACCCGCAAAGAACAATTCCATGCAATAAAACAGTATTTCAGACAGACTGCACAGGCACACCCTATCCTCGTTTCGTCAGAAGAGAGATTTATTTACTGATCAAATTAAATCAACAAATCACTAAACCTGTAACGCAGTCCCCTCGAACCTCGAACACTTTACATACACACTACACACACGCATACAAATAGAATTATTGTAATTGTACTTCTATGGAATTTTAGTACAATCATTCTCAACAAAGAAATATGTTATGAAGATTGCCATTTATTAAAAATTCCATACTTTTCTAGAGATTTTTATAAAAAAAAGGCAAAAAAATTTTACATGTAAAAAAAAACATAGTAGGTGTACATGTGTACACTTATGAACTACGAGGATGACACATCTAGGTTGAGAAGTGGGTCTTCTTGACACTCCTCCTCGGACTCACGGTCTTCTGTCAAATGATTGACTAATGCCGTGGTGGTACTTTGCCCAGCCAAGTCATCACACTCTTGTTTCAAGTTATTTTCAAAGGTTGACAAATGATTCATGTGTTGTAGAATTCCTAGCGGATTAGGGATTGGGATTTCAACTTGTGAATGTGAAGAGGACAACTCTTGTTTCAAGGAATTCCACTCAAAATTGTTGGGCAGAACTGTAACTGGTTGACGAGAATGATTTTCACATTGACCTGAACTTACACTCTCATTTTTCCTAACTACGGAGGAAATATCAAATGAAGTATACATACTGTTTGAGTCCAATCGTACAGGTACAGGTTCAGGTTTGTTGTTGGACGTCGCTCCACTGTGAGTCATCTTGTGTCGTGTGAGAGAAAATCCTTGTCCAAAACATTTTCCACACACATCACACTTATGAGGTCTCTCTCCAGTGTGTATCTTCCTGTGTTGAGTCAGATGGTCTAATTTGCCAAAACACTTTCCACATATGTCACATTTATGAGGTTTCTCTCCAGTGTGTGTTGGTTTGTGTTGTGTCAGATGATGTTTGTGTTGAAAACGCATTCCACACTCATCACAACGAAATGGTTTCTCTCCAGTGTGTGTCACTCTGTGTCGCGTGAGCGTAGATCGTTGTGCAAAACACTTTCCACACACGTCACATTTATGAGGTTTCTCTCCAGTGTGTGTTGGTTTGTGTTGTGTGAGATGGTGTTTGTGTTGAAAACCCCTTCCACACACATCACAACGAAATGGTTTCTCTCCAGTGTGTGTCACTCTGTGTCGCGTGAGCGCAGATCCTTGTGCATAACACTTTCCACACACGTCACATTTATGAGGTCTCTCTCCAGTGTGTGTTAACTTTTGTTGAGTCAGTTGATGTAATTGGTTAAAACACTTTTCGCGTCCATCACACTTATGGGGCTGCTGATTAGAGTGTGGATTTTTGTGTGTTATTAAATCGCGAGTACCTCCCTTAGATTGTTCCTCCCCTGTGTGTGTGTCATTCGAACCCTTCTCTTGTGTCATAAAGGCTGTCTCAGTGGAGATCTCTGTAGATTCATATTTAACAAAGGAGGGGACTTCAAAATCTTCTAATTGCTGGGGGTCCCTTAAGTCCTCTTCACACTCCAAGTCATCACACTCTTGTTTCAAGTTGTTTTCAAGGGTTGACAAATTATTAACGAAAATTCCTAGCGGAACGGGGTTTGAGATTTCCAGCTCTGACTCTGAAGACGGCTCTTGTTTCAAACAATTCCACTCAACTTTCATAGGTGGAACTGGGACTGGTTGGTGAGGATGAATTTCACATTTAACTGAACTTACACTCTCAGTTTTCGTAGTTACGGAGGAAATATCAAATGAAGCATAAATATTGTTCGAGTCCAATCGTACTGGTTCAGGTTCGTTGGTACGCGGGGTTGTGAGGATGTCCGAGTTGTCCGAATGAGTGTTCCGATGACGAATGAGCATGGACGGACTGGAATAAATTGAACCGCAAATATCACACTTGAACACAGTCTGAGCATCAGGACTCGCGGAGTGAGCTTGAATGATGTGATGACGGAATTGCTGGACATATTCCTCACAGACTTTGCATTTCTCTTCACATTTTCCAAGAATCTCATTCAAGAGGACGTCGAGGACAAATTCTACATTTGAATGAATGTCCTTGGTATGTGAGGACGTGGATTCCTTGGGAGCTGATTGATTCGTCAACATTCTAGGGCACAAAATAAATTAAGAATGTAATTGAGTGAATTAACTCAAAACTAATAAGACTAACTAATTATTTGAAAAGGAATTGATAATAATTCCGTCTCAACAATTGAAGATTTAAGGATTACCAATACGTATTTGGTAAAACTCATACAAATTTATGAGGAAAATGTTTAGGCTATTCTAAACTTATTTTTACTTAATTGTTACTTAATTTTGACAAAATGATGAATTCACTCAAATGGACATAAGGAATTGTTATTTACCTGCAGAATTCCATTGTTTCGTATTCCGGAGTTTCGATTTTGAGTTTGTTCAGGGTAATTCTACATTCGACATTTCGGTTGAGTTTCCAATCTTCCAAAGGGTTTCGATTTCGATAGTCTGAAGTCTTTAGATTCTCCATTTGTGTAAAAAAAAATTAAAAACTGTCTGTGAAATCAAAAAAATAATATTACATTACATTTGACCATAAATGTATATAATCTAATCCATAAAAACAAATGGAGTCCATCCGATCTGTGAAATTTATTAAAGACTATCATCTTTTAATTTAAAAAATGTCAAACAAAAAATTCTAAATGTAATCCAAACCAAATATAACTTTTCAGAATTATTATACAAAACTAATCTATCAGTTTCCAACTTACTTCAAATAAATCTGGGGGAATGAAATGAACAGAGGATACACGCGATTCCGTGAGTCCGTCAAAGTCAAAGTAGTATTTCATTATTTTTAAAAACCGAAAGTTAACAGTTCTGGATTATTTTTATTTCTCAATTTCAATAATTTATTTTTTGATTTAGAATTTGTTGAATTGAATTCGCCGGAAGAAGTTCAATATAAATTATTGACCCTATGTGTTGTGCTGGGGCCATTAGCGACCGTTCGGATTACAGGGCAGTCCATAACCGCTTTTCTCAAAGGATCATGGACACTTTCGGCGTAGAAATTAACAAGGAAGGTGAAGGTACGCCAAGTGTTGGTCGAGTTTAGTGTCGCGCCCTATCATACTTTGAAGGCACTCCAAAATAATGGTGTTTCGCAAAATTTTAGATCGGGGAAATCAAATCCCGATTTTTTTAAAAAAATTTGAACAAAACTGTCCAAAGGGTCCCCCCTATGAAACTTAAATTTTTGTGCGGGTTATTTTCCATGCTCTTTTTTGAAATATTCATTTCGAGCCCATTTGGAGGTATGCATCTAGAATCATCGGATTCCGATTTTTCAGATTCCGATAAAATTTAAAATTCCGATTCCGACTCTGATTCCAATTATTCTCTAAAAATTCCGATTATTCTCGATTTCCGATTCCCATTGCCCACCCTGCTCCAAGCGCGTAACGAACTGGATAAACTGAAATATATTTTCAGTTTTCATAATTTAATATTAAATGTCTTGTTAAAAAAATTGTATTTTCATTCATGAGTCCATGTAAAAATTCTAATGCGCTAAGCTGGTACCACAAAAAATGTAAATGACCATGTCTTTGATTTATGACTGTTAATAGTGCTGAATTTCAGGTATACAATTTGGCGCATGTTAGAATGAGAATGTATTTTCAGTTCGAGACAATAAATTAATGATGAATCATTCCATTGTATCGTAGTCACACTAACCTGTACTATAATAAAAAAATACCGTGCATAGAAAAGCAACTGAATTGTTCTTACATTGATACGACTTCATACTTTATCCTTCCTATATTATCAATATTTGGAAACTCAAAGAATGGGAAATGTAAACCGTACGAATCTTTTGCAGTGCACTCAATATTTTTCTTAAGTACCGAACATTTGAATTTTATTTTTAACGATATCATTAGACCAAATAAATGCGTATTATTTCACATATTGCCTATTATCTCCTAGTAAAATCAATGTCCAAATTCAAAATTATCTAACAGTAATTAAAAATGAAATATTCATTGTAGTAGTGATTCATGGAATTTTGTTAAGCAATAAAACAATTTATTTCATCCCAATTTCAATACAAGCATTTAAAACGAATGAGGACCGACTGGCCTTCGGCGGAATATTATAAAAATGTTAAAAATTTGAATGTTGACGTAACAGGCATAAAATATTATTTTTGTGAAGTTTCTAACCGGCAAATATAGCTGAGTTGTGACGGAGAGCTCTCACTCTCACACATTCTTCACTTTCTTCGTGGCATCTCTCTTATGTAAAATTTTGTGTCTCTTCAAAGATGAATTTTGAGTAAAACGCTTTGAGCAAATCGAACACCCGTAAGGCTTTTCTCCACTGTGCACCACTGAATGTTTCCGTAGATCCGAGGATCCACCAAAAATCTTAGAACAAATTTTGCACTGGTACTTTCTGTCTTTCGTGTGGAATCTTTTGTGTGCCGTTAGAGATCCATTTTGAGTGAAGCGGCGACTACATTTGTCGCACCGGTAGTCTTTATCTCCAGTGTGTGTTACTTTATGTTTACGAAGATCAGATTTTCCACCCAAAATTTTTCCGCAATCAGAACACTCAAATTTCTTATCTCCAGTGTGTTTCCGCTTGTGTGCAGTTAGTGATCCATTTTGAGTGTAGCGCTTTTCGCAGACCTCACACCAGAATGGTTTTTCTCCAGTGTGTACAACACGGTGTTTGAGTAAATCTGACTTCCCGGCGAATCTCTTCTCGCATATATTACATTTGTGCGCCTTGTCCTCAACTTCCGAGTCAGGGTCCTTGTATTCCTCGGCGTCACTCAAGTCTACATTTTGATTGTTTTCCATTGTGTGAGGATGATTCACGTGGTCAGGAAAAACCACAGGACTCTCAGAGTTAATAGAAATTTCCAGAACCAGATTATCCCCACTTCTAAGAAATATACAAAAGTAAGAAGTTTTAGTAAAGTTTTTATGATTTTCACGTATGTTTTATTCTCCGAGTACACTAGGACTTGGGAAAACCGTTAACCTTGACCATGCAGACAATGCCAAGGACTCAGGTTTATTGGTTTGAACAGAATTACTAAACAAACTCAACTTAATTTCCATTAAT
>JAQIXO010000513.1:0-19021 GCA_034700305.1 Protaphorura armata
TGCTTAGCACTTTTTATTTTGTGGAGCTCTCAGTGTTCAGTTTTTTGACAAAGTTAAAATTCCAATCCTCCTTCTAGTCGACTGGCTTCAATCTGGCGAAAACCGCATGTGAATTGGCTAATTGGTTCGAAAGTTATTTAATTTCAAATAGGGGGAGATGTTTCGTGGACACCCTGTATACTATCGAATCGGACCGATTAATTTTCAGATCACATAGCCGTACGCAATGGCAATATCTATCTAACCTGATTTCTTAGTGTCAGTTTGGCTATATTAAGCTAGGTACGCGATCAGATTTGAGTGCAGTATCGGAATGAAGTTATTTGGAAAGTGTCTGATAAGTTCATTTCAAACTTGAAGCCATACTCTCAGACCTGATTATCTAATCAAAAAGTTTAACTTCATTTATTATAAAAGTTTATTTGAAAAACTTTCAAACAGGGCTCACCAAACTCATTATGAACAACATGGAAATCTTGTAGGAGAAATTGAGGTTGACGGGAAGAAGTACAAATTCGAAATGCCGTCCATGAGGGACCATAGTTATGGTAGGTTAACGTAATTGTTCAACTGTATCTAAAAGTGACGTAGAATATTCTAACACTTAAAATGGTATATTAATATGACAGGAGTTAAACGAGACTGGAAACTTCTTCATCGCTATATTTTCCATATGTTCAGTTTGGAGGATGGACGCCGCTTTGATATTGGAAATGTTTGCCAACCAGTTACATCTTCAAAGTAAGTTTTTATTCCGATTTCTAACAAAAGGTAATGTTAAACCTGACTCTAAATATTTTTCTTTGACTAACACTCTCTCGGTAGAACCAGAAAACTAGAAACCGAAACACTACTAACGGTAATCAGTAATGCATGTAAAGGACTGCAGTCATTTTTGGCAAATGTTCGCGGTAAATGTAAAACATTTAAGGTATTGTCAGGTTGTTCGAAATAGAGAACACCGCTACATGAAATCCTTCCTTGACGAAACTCGAAAAACGTTTTACAGTTCTGTAACATAAAAAGTTTAACTCTGTAGTGGACTAACGGTAACATACATTTATGTAATTCCCGTATTCGTCATGACCAATGTTATTATTATCGAGAATGTTACTCAATGATGACACTTTATGCAATCATGCACTCAATCATGAACAGAGTTCTATAAATTCTATACCTAAGTATGTGATTCCAATTATTTCGACTTTTAAAGGTTGGAGCTTGGATACATGTACGAAACGGATGGGTCACTCCACGCCTTGGAATGGGTTGACATGCCATTAGAGTATCTCGGGGAAAATGGAGTCCCACCAGAAGACTATGGCATGCGCGTGAGGGCAACCAATGGGAAGGAATTCTATATCCAAGTTCAAGTTTTGCACACACAAGAACTTTACATGGGTTGGGAATGGGAAGCCCGAATTGTTGAGCGTCGATGCAAATTTCTGGTAGACGGAGTAGTAGGGTATGGAATTTCAGAATGCCAATATCGAAACACGACTGGAAGACCTCTGGAGCATTCAAAGACTGACCCGGAATGGGTAAAGAGTGTCCGAACCGTCTAAAATAACGGAGAAATTTCGACTTCACTATTATTAGTACACAATAATAAAATGATACAAGTTGGTGTATGGGCAATAAATAAACTCACACTACGTTCGAAAAATCTATTGAAAGTAAGAAGTTGATTTTTGTCTTTTAACTTCAATCCAGAAAATCGGATTAAGGACTGAGTCGTAAACAGACTGGCATGGAGATTTACATGTGTGAGGTCACTCAATTCCTTTCGGAAATGAGCAACCTCCTTTTTGTAGGCATTTAGCGAAAAGGCACGTGGATTGGCAACGAGCTCAGATCCTGTTCAGAAATAGAAATGGGAACGGGGTCTGAGGATGTTTGTGAGTGCCAAAAAAGATAAAAAGAAACCCGGAACCCAGAGAGATGAAACAGAAGTGGACACACTCCACTTTTCGGATCCGAAATTCGCAGTCGTTGTTCTCTGTATCGTGTGTGTGTGGTTTTCCTGCTCGCAGAAAAAAAAACCGAGACTGTTCGAAGAAAAGTTGATTGAATTAAAAGAAAAACTACGAACTCTCAAAAACCGGTGTTTTTATTTGAACCACCAAAAATATTCGGGAGATATTTTCTATCATTTCCAATCTTTCAGCTCCAATGCAAGCTATTAGCCCTCTATATACAGCAGGTGTGCTCAGATTTCATCATAATTGGTGCCCGTACTCCATTAAGGATGCGTTTGTTCTACGGGTTTCTTTTTGGACAAATGCAGTTCGGAGACACCAGTTTATAGCATTTAAATGCAGTCGTGTTACGCAAACATACACTCATGTTTATGAGCCTAATAGACCTGTTAAATGGAATGTCACCCGTGAGGCATCTCGCCTTACCAAGCACGCTTGTGAATATATGTTTGAGCACCAAGCAAGCCCACACCGAGTTCTCTTAACCCAACTTAATCAAACCACGATGGGTACAACAAACTATATTCACATGAATTCAACAATATTGCACGCAACAGCAGATTGGACGTTTTCAGTTACAAATTATTACTTGCAACGCATTAACATCACAGTACATGCTGGGTCCGGTTATATCCAGTCATCAGACGTTAATTTCATAGACCAATGCGATTTTCATCAGCATTTTTGTTTTGATGGAAACAGTACCATTATATGGAACGTTGAGGATAAAAATTCGTGTAACTTTGAACGTCAAGAGGCGACAGAATGTTATTTAACCAAAATTCATCTTGTCTGTCCTGAGTTATCTATATCTGTCGTAGATTTTGGATTGTCGATTACTGATACTTGTGGAATTTATCTGGGGGTTGCAACAGGAAGAGCTGTAGAAAAGACGAATATCGGTTCGGAAAAATTGATGGAAGAGATGGACGACGATACGGTTTATCCGGATGATACAACCTTTTCTCGACTCTATGACAGTGTTAGTGAACAGAACATTCAGCAAATTCATATGATACATATGGTAAAGTGTGGTAAAGTGCCAAGTGAACTACATGTGAGAGGAGCTGTAGTGTCAAAACCCAACACTGGATTAGTTCGCGAACTCGAAGCTGAATATTTTCAACCATTGCCACCTACTGTGTCCAAACCCAAACAACCGCGTTATGCGGAGAAAGAGTTTCCGAACTCTGAATTTCCAACCACCAATAAACGGAATCCTGAGGCTGATGCTTTTGACCGCTAGTTTTCCGTTGTTGTCTCCTTTAGCCATTTTCCTGTGTTGATTCTCCTGTCCTAATTTGTTCAATCTACTGAATCTTATTTTTGTTTTCCTTCAGTCATGTCTCCTACTCTATTTCTGATGTTGATCTTCATGTCATTCAATCTCATTGATGCTGAAATTATGAACCTCACCAACGCTGAACTGCATGAGTGGAGTCTTCACCCACACATGATAAACAACACAACGCAACTGGCAGCCATCACGAGGGAGTCCCATCCGATTACCAACCCTAACCAATTATCCCATTGGATTCTCGGCAGTTTATGGAAGTTATCTCCAACAGATGAATTCAACTGTAGCTACGACAACGTAGAAACCAGTGCTGTCTCAGTTTCTATCTCAACGTCTCATCTCTTTGGTCCCAAGGCAGAAGGTTATGAATGCTGGGTCACCAAGCATGTCGAGTCAAAGACCCTCTACGTCATCGGTTTTAGGGAGTATAGTTACACGGTCACTCCCGTTCCTATATCTGTTCGAGGATGTTTGGAGCTCGTCAGTACTTTGAGGGATCCGAAAGGGGTGAAGCTGACGCAACGTCGATGGAATTTTTTCGAGACTACAAGAACTCCAGCAGCAGAATACTATTGGCCGAAGACTCACACGGATACAGTTTTAAATTATCATCTTAAGAGAGTTAATGTGACGGTGCAGGATGATCACACTACCGCGAATATCCCAGCAGTCGATCTGTTGGCTCCTTGCCCTTTCATGCATTATGCTTGTGGAACTGCGGATCGTGAAGGTGTGGTTATCTGGGCACCTCGCATTGTCTTTCCATTAGATAAGCCATGCAGACATAGGAAGTACCCGTTGGAAACTTGTTTGTTGTCACATTCAAGTCTCAGATGTATTGATGCACAGATAGTAATTTCTTCATTGTTCAGCCCATTTCGTTGTGGTGAACGTTTGGCTTTCATGCGTGTTGTGCTGACAAATAATACAGCTGATTCAATCTTGAATGATGCATCGGACTATGTGCCATCTGACACAGACTTCACAAATTTATATGAGGACCTACGGAATAATCAGGGAGAGCAATTGAGTATGATTGCTACTCAGTACAGCATTTGTCAGGATCCAAACGAATAAGTGATCCCCGTTCTCCATTCACGACAATTGATTTCAATAAAGCTACAGCACAATTACATTTAAGTTCGTTTCTCCTTGATTGTTTCCTGGTATAAATTCATTACAATTCTGTGACTACTAAAGGTCCTTTTTCTCTTCTTGACTTAGTTTTAATAGATACCTTTAATGTTAAGATAATTTAAATACAAGGTCTCATACCTGTTTTCCTATCATTATGGTTTTTAAAGGGTCTGTCACCTTCGCTTCTTGGGAGTACAGTTTACCTGGGAAGAGAGGGAGATCGGCCCGGAGTGTGGATATAATCGCAAGACAAATCATTAGTCGATGGACCAGCCGAGTGACTGGATGGTCGAGTCGTTTTCAAGAACTCAACAATCACTGCAGAACCTTTTCCAAAACAATGCTCACTGCCTAACAGAACAGGAAACAGAATATTTACTCCAACACATTAATCGAGCAGTGACCAACGCAGTTCATGTATGTAACATACCCAGAAAAGCCAGCGGATCAACTTTGATAAAATATAAGAAACCAGTAGAAGTTCAGAAAACGTTGCTAAAGAATCCCGAGTATAAAGCACCAACAGTGTTCAGACGTCAGGCAGTCACCTCAAAGTCATCTTGCAGACCGTCCACCTCAGCCGACTGGGTTTGCCACAAGAGACTAAGGCAGAGACCACCATCACCAAGCTTAATAGACACCACAGAACAGGTGGAGTTTAACTACACAAAGGGGAAAAAGACTTTAGTTGCAGTCCCGTTGCGAGGAATTCTCAAGAACACTAGTCATCAAGGTCCCAGCCGCACCATTACTGACGCACCAGTGTATGAAGATATCATGAGTGACAGTGAAAACTCGAATGACTCAACAGCGGTTCATATCTCTACACAAGCTGACCCTGTCCCTCCTGTGAGCAAATTCCACTGACTTTGTTTAAGTTTGAAAATTGTTTGTGTGATTCTTACACTGGCGCCACCGGCGGTAATTCCTCAGCATCACGAACCAGCAATAAAATGTACATGTGTGATTAGGGGACCAAATCTTGTGCCTGTTGTGGTGAAACCTACTCCACCGTGTTTTGCAGAAGTATGTTTAGTTGAAGTGACCCGAAAAAAGTTCATGGAATTCCTACAACAGTCCATGTCACAGTCTTACCCGAGTTCTCCGGGCAGTGCTTCTGAGGCTTAGACACACGGGCCGAAAAATCCCAGTTACGGTTTGTACAAGCAATTGACAGTGTATATTCGATAATTGTGTGATGTGTGTATGAGTCTAAATGAGTGAATCTGATTTTATTGACCGACTAGCTCGGGCAAACATAACACACTCTATACAACAGTTACAAGAGTTCTTTACTCTGCATCAAGACACTCTGACATTGTTTGAGTCCAGTGAACTGTTAGTCAACTTGGGAGTGAGTTTTCGGGAAGCTACAGCAAGTATAGATATTATCAGACAGCAGTTTAATCAAGTTCCTTTAATCCTGCCTCAACACCAACAACCGATTGCACTGTTTCCCAGTCCTTTCAACAGTGGTCGGCATAATGCAATTTTAACTGAGGACCGTCCAGCACCGTCAACCACCGTGGCCCCAAACTCCCCTTATCAACCAATTGCTTCCTACGACGGGAATCCCGGTTCAGTTAGTCCTCCATGGTCTCACACTTCCAATTGGTAGGGAAATACAAGTCCAAGTTTCAGTCCAGACACATACGAGAGCCCAACTAGTCCCGACCCGTTCGAGAATCCAACTAGTCCCGACCCATTCGAGAGTTCTTCTAGTCCCTACTTGTTCGAGAGTCGCGATTTGTTCGAGAATCCCAACGTAGTCGAGAGCACACCTCGGCGCACTCTGTTCGAGAGCCCACCCTCATCTCCCAGCCGATATCCTGGACTACACGAGGAGTAGTTCATTCTGACCGTGCGTTTTCATCATCCCTCTACGGCTGTTAAAACAACTGGTTTACCCTACTTCCACCATGCCGACTAAAGGCATGTTAAACAAAATTATGGTCCAGGAGAATAAATTTTTAGCTCATATAATAGCCCCGAATGAGCCAGTGCAAGTAGACAATCCAACTTTCTGGGGCCATAATTGTCGTTTTCGTCCTCACCGGCCAGACCACACTGTTGTAGTGACAACCTTGAATGACCTCTTATTATCATTGAAGACACCGCAAAACGAGAAGCGCGCTTTGATAGCTACAAACACTCTGACAAACGGTTTACCTGCTATAACCTTGTACCACATGGACAGAACCCTGTAACCTATAATGTTAATTATAAATGTGTTTCGACAACTTTCGAGTTTATTGAAGTGTTAATGAATGAAGCAGATAATCCAATGCATCTAGAGCCCCCGAAACCTACTAGATTCCTCAAACCCGCCTATGTATTGATATGGAGAGGTTTTAAAGAAATAATGGATAAGAAGGTTAGGATCCCATTAGTAGAGTTTAAAGATAGCACAAAGTTTAAGTTGTATCCCTTGTACGAACGTGTAAATAAGTATGGCAAAGGTCTACGTAAATTTAAAAATCGTGTAAGTGGACTTATTTTGGACCCGCGTAACAAAGTGGACACAAGTGCGGACATGTTCCACTCGTATGTATCTGAAAATTGGGAAGACGAATGGCCCTGTGCTCAGACCCAACATGTGCCCGCTACCGATAACACTAATATTGTTCAGTGGGTTATATGTAAACGTACCGAAATACCTATTTATCGATTAAATCTTGAGCAGGTAGATATATAAATCAAATACTTGTAAATGTCGAAATGTATTGGTAAGTACATTGCAACCTGTTAGCAATTAAGATGAACTTAATATCAGCGCTTCTACAAAATATGTTCTAATGTAGTAGTAACTTTGTTTGTCCAACCCCCATAGGAATGTTGGGGTGTAGCGTGTAGCTGAATAGAAGTTCATAGTGAAGTAAGAAAAGACCGAAACAAAGAACAAAAATAAAAAAAAAGTGAAATTGTTTCCCTGTATAGAGGGTGGGATTATTGTTCGGTTAAGATATTAGAATACGTAGGATGAGACAAATGTCAGCGCTGTGAAGAGTTTCTCCGTGAGGTAAAGTATTCGAAGAACCGAGTGTTGTTTTCCTGTTACAAACGAAACAGTATATGTGTGAAAAGAAGGAAAGTTGATTCAACTAGACTAAGTGGTGGAAGACGGTGTAAAGTTAAGGTTAAGTTTAATCATTGACCGGCCAAAAGTAGAGTGGGTGGCATTAAGCGAAGTCTCTCTGGCCGTGGTAGTATGTGAGGTCACTCAATTCCTTTCGGAAATGAGTGATTTCGGAATTTCGGATTTCGGAAATGAGTTGATTGAATTAAAAGCAAAACTAATGACCTCACCAACTCAACTATACTGACCCTCCGGCTTAACTAATCCACTTGAAATTTTTTATGAGGACTCCCAAATATGCCAGGAGGGTCGTCCTACGAGATCAGCACATGAACCTTAAGGGTTCTGCTGTAATACATTAAAATCCGTGGACTTGGCGAATGAACGAATTCGTCAACCCAGCAACGGCTGTTTGGTCGTCGAACTTCGACCCGAGATCCGGGAGACCTAAATTCATATATGTCGCCGCCATATAATTTTAATTCCATGCGTAATTTAAAACTATTTAGTTGTTCAAATTCCAAATACCGAAGTCAGAGATTGGTTTCAATGTATATAAAATCGTGTCTGATTTCATTTCGGCTCATTTTTAATAACTTCAAATTACGTTCACGTGTTCAATCTAATTAAAATTATATGGCGGCGACATATATGAATTTGGGTCTCCCGGCTCTCGGGTCGAAGTTCGACGACCAAACAGCCGTTGCTGGGTTGACGAATTCGTTCATTCGCCGATTTTAATTTATTACAGCGGAACCCTTAAGGTTCATGTGCTGATCTCGTATGAGGACCCTCCTGGCATATTTGGGAAATTTCAAGTCGATTAGTTAAGCCGGAGGGTCAGGATGGTTGAGTTCGTGAGGTCATTTTAATACATGTAAATCTCCATGCAGTCTGTTTACGACTCAGTCCTTAAACTAAACCAAAGTCTACAAAAAGGGAGAACTCTTAACGTCTAAATGTTAACGTATCACATTTTCTTCCATTCCAGTTCCAATTTTGCCATCCTAATTGTGACGCATCGGTCTGAGTAGAAAAGCGAGAGTAAGATTAGTTAATGCATGGTCTGGCATTTGCAGAGAAATTGGCACGGACTGGAGGACATCACTCCCGGGTATTGCATTGATGCACTTTGTATGTTGTGAATGCGATGCACTATACAATCCGCAAGCAGACAGCGATGCAGAGATGCAGGAGAGGAAAGGAAAGAGTAAAAATAGTTGATCTTATGTATATGTATTAGAGTCATAAGAAAGTGGGTGAGCTAAAACCTAGTCTGGTTTATGTGTCAGGATGAGTCACTTACTATGTGAGGGGTCGTGTGCAAATAGTTAACCAACCAGATTTTGCTAGGGCTGGGGTTAAGTTTAGATATAATATTTCTTAGCCATAAAAGGTAGGCTTGGTACCCGATGTGAGACCTAGCTCCCATCAGAGTAATAGGTGCTAGTCAATACAGGTAGGCATGTACCAAAGCCTATAAGATTGGGAGGACGCTTATAGAAATAAGATAACGCATAACGTGTAAAAGAGCCATAATATGAACACTTAGCATCTCTCATGTATAGAGCACTATGCGATCTCTCATAGGGAGAGAATGGAAGACTCCTAATACCCGGGTCCTCCCCGATTCTCTCACTTGCCAATAACTCTATCATGGCGGTGGGCGTGATTATTGTTCATTTTAGTATTGGCAGTTTCTCGATTTTATACGTATAGTTTAACATATAGCTAATTTTTACTTTCTTGTTTTGGCATAACATAGAGCAATACTGAACAACCCACTGCCGATCAACCCACTGGACAATCGGTTGTGGAAACCATTGGTACGCGAACATCTCGTATATCGGATTTATATGCCTCAATCCGGGGATTTTTCAAAATAATCCACACTTCTTTTGACGAAAATCAGTTTGGAGTATAGCTGCGAAGTCCACTTTCAAAAAGTGAATGGAATCAACAATCGTTCCATGATTTATCCACAACTAATTTACCCTTGGAGGTGGAATCATTTTGCAGTCGCTATGCCCATCTAGTGCATGGCGTGCAACTTTTTCCGGACATTACTTGGAATTTAACTGGCTCCAATTTTACTGGTAACAAAACAACCTCCAGTTGTGCAGGTGACACGGCAAGCACTAAAAAATGGGGGAACGCTGGTTCCATTTATTCAGCATCCATTGCTAACAGAAGTAATTACCAAACATTTTAACGGAGAAGACTTATATAAAATAAAAACCCTGTCCAAGTATTGGCGACAGCTGGCTAATGGCCTCATTCAAAAAAGGCAAGAAAAAATCAAAAAATTGGCAAGTAGTGTGCTAGAAATGGGAATCCAGAAATTCTATTGGAAACCATCTCAAACCAATGTGAAGTTATACATCTCAGCTTGGGATTGGGAGCAGTTGAAGCAAAAAGGGAAACAATCCCAACACAAGAAACAACTGGAAGGAATTTTCTGGAGGTGGTCATTTGATCGACTACCTGGAACTTATAGTCAACTAGTACGAGATCATCAGAAATGCATCGGTGGAATTCAGATGAGAACGTGTTCAGACTGGTCTTTAGAAATGAACTTAATCCCTCATCCCCTGTTCAAGCAATTACGAAGGGTGCTACAACAACTGCCGTGTGTATCGGCAATAGAATTTGTGTTCATGTTTCGTGATTGGATGCCGGACCCACGGGAATGGGCGCCATCGTCCCAGGAGGGGCAGGAATTTGTTGACCGGGTCTCAGACGAGTTCCAGAATCGGTACTTCATCATGGCCATTTATGCAATTTATCAGCAATGGAAAACTCGTGACATGAACTATAAGTTGAGTGAGAATACAACATTGGAGGGAAAGGATGACAAGTTTGATGAAAATTACTACAATGACAAAGTAATCATGAAAACTGTGCCGAAAAGAGTCATTATGAAAAGAAGAATCAAGCGTAATAACAAAAAGAGATCATCCTGGAAATCCTCTGAAAAACAAAATGAACTCGTAATCTAATGTGCAAATCCAAAATGTAGTATGTCGTAGTAGTAAAAAGAAATGGTAATATTAAAAAAAAAATCAAAACATGACAAGAAAAATGTCAATATGTAAAAAACAAAATGAAACGTCCGCCATGATAAAGAATCGTTGTTCATCAAATTGGAGTATCTGTATTTTTATTGTTCATACTATGGCAAACAGAATTTCATATAAGTTTCTCTACAGCATTAAAAACTAGACCACAAGCGTAAAATAATAATATGCATGGCCACAACATTTGAAAATTCACGAGGCTACGACATAAAATCAAATTGCATACTAGTAAGGACATAAATTCAAAATAATTCAGCACAGCAACGTCAGTAGAAATTCGAAGTCAATGGGTTAATTTTAATGACTGCTACGGTTTTACCAATCAAACATTGTTTTGGCACACAATACTATAGAGCTTTACCGAAATTGCATAATACATTGATCAACTTCAATCGGACTACAGTTTTCTCATTTAATTAAGCCCACTCACCGGGCAAGACAATCATAGAAGGATGAATACTTATTTGTCCGTTCATATCCAATTGATAGGTATTACCTTGAAAATTATCCTCTCTGAAGACAGTCACCCAGACCGAAAAAGCATTTCGGCATTTTGGCCGTAAAACTCTTAGCATGCGAACAATGGGATTGTCAGGAGGAATATGAGTGCTGTATCGCAAATTGACAATCACTCGTCGAAGGGCCGGAAAATTTCTTGGAATATCTTCCAGCATATCCAAAGAAGGGATTTCAGAGTTAAAAAGGTTATAGGACCATACTAAATCCGGATGTAATTGCACGCCAGAAATTTGATCTCCATAAGTGTAGCAAAATTTTTAATTTTTCAAATTGGGAGGGCGAAGTGGCCAGGTGATTAAAGATTAAAGGTGACCAGCGCATTTTCTCTGGAGGAACCGTAATATGGAAAATACCCATATCGTCATTAAGCCAAATCGTTCTCCAATGAAAGTGATCACGGATAGAACGACATAAATTAGCCATCGCCACGGCTCGAGCGGAAACCATATTTCGATACTCCTCTTTTGTTGCAAGCTATAAAGGCATAAAAACATTTATATTTACTAACCAAATCAATATCCTCAAAGAATGAAAGTATTTATTACTCACCGCCATGTTGAAATTATGAAAACCAGAGAAAGGTTAGAAGCAAAATATATTACAGGAGTTGCAAAATTTAAAACTTTCACTTGAAACTCAGACGTTTGACTTTATGTTAAGAGAAAAGTCAGTTCAAAAATAACATTTTTTGGCACCGGTACTGACGACTTTCTTGGCACAAGCTAAATCGCGATAGCTACGAGGTAAATGTGGAAAAAGATAGACGAGATTTTAAAACGGGTCATCCGTTCGTTCAACTTGAGTAAGGTTAAGAAAGACATGAACTTCAAACGGGTTAAACTAAAAATACACTGAAGAGGAACTAGTGCCAAATGTCTGAAAGACGACATGTAAATTAAGTTTCGAGATATTGAAGGGTTGAAAAATTACCGGAATTATTAAATTCAACAGATTATGGAAAGGAACAACGAGACTAATCATCGAGCAAAACGCATTCATCAAGAAAATAAATAAAAATAATTAAACGTACAGAAAGTGCAGATTAATTCCCTGCCAAGAGGATTTCGGCAGAAGCTAAAGGCAGACTATTCACAGTTTGACCAATTCTACGCTGCAATTCTGACTCCGTACACGCAGAATAAGGAAAGCGATAATAATTTTTCCCAGCAGTGATAAGCCTGGAAGTTAAATTTTCCCCAGCAGTTAAGTCTGGAAGATAGCAAGAAAAATACGCTCCGGCCAAGTGGTGCGGCCTCGCGAAGCGGCTACGCTGCGCAAACTTAAAACACCGGTTGCAAACGGACTTAAGTTGTTGTGCATGCTCAAATTAATTGAAAATCCCAGCAGATATTAAGCCTGGTCGATAAACGCTATAAAGAGATGATTCAAAAGACGAAATGATATAAGATGACTTCACTAAACAGAGTGATTGGCTGATCTCACCACAGCGTGAGGGCAAAATAATATAATGACATGTCATAAAATAATGAATGAATTGCGTCAATTTGATTAATGGAATGGCCCGTCATTAATCACAGTATTTTAAAGTCTCAAAGATCAAATCGGAAAAATGGTATGAAAACGTTTCACCCTTAAAACAAATGACATCCAACGTAAAAAAGTTGAAATTTAAAAATAGAAAAGCAAGAAGAAAGTGTATTGAACCCTATGTAAAAACCAAATCTAATGGAAAATTTATTTTGAGCTTCTTTAGAATTCGAATCAAACAAATTTTTGGCATGAAGTCGTGTTGAATCAATGACCCTACCTTTCGGAGTCGTGAAGGGTCAAAAGGAACTCAAGAAAAATAAGAAGTAATGGAAACTCGCAAGTCAGAGTGCAAGTAGAGATCCCCGAAGTAACAGTCAGGGAAAGTTCAACTAGCCAACGAAAAGTTTTATCGTATTACGCACCAGGACAATGGAAAATCAAATTGAAGAGTACAAAAACAAATTCAACAATTGCAAGGAATTGTGCAAAATTTACCTGGATTACAAAAATGCCGTGAGAAGAGTGAGCAACTTCAAGTCGTCATAAATCAGCTTGAGCCAGGCATGAGTCCTACCAGTGGAAAAGTAAAGGAGGAATTTCAAGCTAACGTAAAACAGATTATTCAATTATTAAGTGTTGATTTAACTGATCATTTGAAAAAATTAATTGAGTCTAATAATGATGAGATGAATGAAACTAATCATGGAAAACAAGTTGAGCAGGAGACGCCAGGCCAAGGTTCGGGGCCGGACTCGAATACGCCAAAGGAAATCAGGGAAAGCGTGGTGAAAGCACAAAAGCTGGCTGGACAAATTGAGGAATCCAGATCAACCAATAAATTGGCATGTGGATTCAGAAAATCGGGGCAAGTTCTAACAATTGAGAATCCAAATGATGAACGCTTGACGGACAAATCCAATGGTCACCGTCGCAAACACGAATCTCCTCAACCAGGGTCAGATAGGTCAAAGCACCGTGTGCCAGTAGGCAAGTCCGATAAGTTAAAATCCTCCAGAAAATGTAAGTGCAAATAAAATTAGATTATCAGAATTATTTCAAGTCATAAAAATCTAAAGGAAAATGTAAAATATTTATTAATGTTTTCAGTCAACAATATAAGGGGATATAACGTTAATAAAAGCAAGTTTATTTCCAAGTAATATTAATAAAGTACATTTTAATTTGGAGAAATTTCTTTGAATTCAAATGAAAACAGTATGTAAAAAAATTTAAGGGAAATTGATAATTCTAGGATACTAACGCTAACACGTGAACAAGAATGAATGTTAAAGGTAATTAAGATTCGGTAAAAAATTAAAAAACTATTTACCTGTTTTCTGCAATTCTAATGTTAAGTAAAAATTAGTAGCCAGACAATTGATCCCATAAGAGGTCTGTCTATAAATAACTTAATTCAATTTAATCCCATAATGTCATTTGATGAAAAGTTAATAAATACTCACCGCGGAAGAAAACATCATCATGCAGTTTCATCGTATCCCTACCCCTCCCCACCGGACTCGCGTTTTCGCAGTGTTTTGATTAGATTGGGAATTGTATGAACTGATGTGGAGAGTTATCACATTTGCTTGATCAGACAAGAGAGGAGCAGTAAAACGTGAAAAAGAAGAAACGGGGCCCGACAAATATTATTTGATGTCCAAAAAGTAATCATCATGCTGGGCAATCCAAAAGAATTGAATGAAATCGGCCTGGGCAAGTCAATCAGTTCGCCAGCCATTAATAATTCAAAAGAAATGGCGAAATTTGATGTTAATCGCAAATCCACACTACTAAAGAAAGTCCGAAGAAAGTTAAACAAGCAGGCAAGCTGTTTAGATTTCATATGTCAGCTGCCGGGACGGACGCCAGAGGCCAAGCAGAGCCAAAGAACGGAAGAAAATTGGAACTATGGAAAAAGATAGAAGCAGTTGCCGGGTAGTCCAACACCGGCTAAGCCGGTCGGGCTAACACCTCCCAATCTGTTAACATCTAAAATAAAAGCAATCGTGGTGTGCAGTTAGTGCGTTTTCATTCTCTCAATCTCATCTCTTCAGTTTTGTGTCTCTTCCGAAGTTTCTCTTCTCTCCTCTACATACGTTTACGTGGAAGTGAGGCAGATAAGGATAATGCAAGTTTATCCAGACAGAGGTGAAAGTTCAGTTCTTAACAGATGTGAAAGTTGACAACAGGGTGAAAGTTCAATGAGATAGCAGAGAAGAAGTTGAGGCTCTCGTTTAACCCTCACATGCAAATCCTGTAAATTGATCTTTGAACCTTGCTGCAGAATCATTTTGGTTCCAATTCTCCTATTGATGATTCTCTCCAGTCACGTCTTGCCCCACGACACAAAGAAGAATTGAAGAATGTCGCTGTTCAAAACCAAGACACCACACACCAGAAGCTTACTCAAATTGACATCCCGTACAAATATTTTTCGTCAATGCATACCAAGGCAACTCCATTCTACTACTGCAGTGATGCAGTCAGCTCGAATATTTTATACATACTACCCAAATCTGGGCTGACACACCGGCTTTACAATCTGCAACGGCATATCATTGTCGTGCTACGTCAACATATGAGATGTGATCAAGAAATTTTTTGGGGAACTGATCAGGAAAAGACAAAAGTATCACATAAATATGTATCAGAATCAGCGTGTGAAGATATGATCAAAACTAAGATATCACCAGAAGGCGATCCAATGAAACAAATTTCTTCTCGTTTGTGGCAAACTGATAACACATCAACAATTGACTACTCGTGGATGAGCACGCGGGAACAAACAATTCTCAATTACCAAATATCTATGATTACAGTGATACAATAACATATGGACGACTCTTTGGCTACAACCGTTCCAACAATGGAAGTTTGTCCTTTTGCCACAGGCGTCTGTAGAGGGCTCAACTTGTCGTCTTAGTAGAGGGTACTCGGATGGCGATGATCGTTTAACCTGTCCACAACTTACGTTGGCAATGCCGAAGACAGAAACAATAGAGATTGTGGTCTAACCGTAGCAAGGGGTTCTCTGTACCACAGACACTGACGGTGATATTCGAAATAATACAATTACAAACACTATAATTGATAGACTAACACGAGTCAAAATACACTGTTCGGAAGAGACAGATACCCAAGTTTGGGGAAGAAGAGGTGTGAGGTCACTCAGTTCCTTTCGGAAATGAGTAACCTCCATGATCTGGGCATTTAACGGTAGGCACGTGGATTGGCAACGAGCTCAAACCTCGTTCAGAAATAGAAAAAGGGAACGAGGTTTGAGGATGTCTGTTTTGCGTGCCAATAAGAGATGCCAAAAACTCGAGACCCAGAGAGAGTCAAAAGAAGAACCACTCCACTTTCGGAACTGAAAATTGGTAGTCTGTTTTTTTGTTCTGTTCTTGTTCGTGTGTATTCTGCTAAAAAAAAAAAGTGAGATTTGGTAGAGAAAGTTGATTGAAATAAACTTGCGCTACGAATTCTCAAGATCGGTGGTTTTCATTTAGCACTGGACAAATATTCGGGAGATATTTTTCTCCAAGAGTGCACTTTTCAAGTGACTCACAATTGGTCCTTCGAACCGGATGACCAGTGACCATTTCACCTGGAATTTGGGCTGTTTTTCCAACTTTTCTTGGAACTGTTTGAGACTGACTGGTGGGACATTATTAATAGTGGACAAGTTTTAGTTCTGGTGAATCAAGTGAACATTAGCCGACATAAGGTAACAAATAAATACACAATAATGTTTTTGAGTACATTTTTTGGTGGAGGAGCGAAATGAGGCATTTTAAATTATTGTGTTCAATCATTGAGTTAGTTATGAGAGTTGGTTAAAATTTTGGATGGACATACATGGTTATTTTCTTTTCTGGGAATCTTGGAGAGGGGTGGTGTAAAGTAACTAGATTTTTTTTCAAGGGGATGAAGTAGCGATATTTCCTATAATTGCGCAATGTTAATTATTTTGTTGAATGACAACCATTTCACAACCAAATTCAAAAAAGTGGAATAGAGGCCGAAGGCTCTGCCCGATTTGGCGGGGAATTTTTGGGTGTATATATTTAACAATAACAAAGAGATTATTGATTTTAACGGACCAAGATATTAATTCATCAAATGCCCGTGCAAATCGCTGTGCAAATATTTATGATGATCAATTTTATTCACTGATTTAAAATTTATGGTCATGTGGGTTTAATTAGTAGAGTAAGGGTATATTTGTACCAGTGTACTATTGAGACTGCGACCTTTACGAAGGATCGTGGGTGTTCGTTGGACAGTCGCGAAATTCGACTGGGTATGCTGTGTATGTTAAGCATTAAATGTGGGGTTTGGGTTGGCAAATAAAACGGAATGAGTGAATGACGTGTACATGTGCAAATTACACTCACAGGTTGAGTGGGTGAAATACATTATCCCTTGTTGTAATGCTCCTTTATTTCGCACAGTCTTTTGTGGCGTAAGACCCCAAGTCTAAAGCTATACAATTATCAATGGTGTATGTGTGTATGGACACGCCAGTCTAAAGCTATACAATAAACAATGGTGTATGTGTGTATGTACAAACACGTCTAGAGCTATACAATTATTAATGGTGTGTGTGCATGTGTGCATAAGAATATGAGTTATCTGTACAACCATAGTGTTTCCTTTCATAAAAGCAAAGGCAGCAAATTGTACAATTTTAACACTTAACACTAGATGGTGGGTTTTTCTTAATGTCATCAGTAAGGATCAGTAATGTTAGACCCAACATTTGGTGAGTGTACATGGGTGTTTATTTTTTTTGACACAATAGTGTAAGTGCGAAGTCATATCAGTGAAGTAGACATTTGTCCCATCTAGCGGGTCTATTGTGCATTCACAGTAGCATATGGGTTTCGTTTATCTGTCAATTAAGTGAATGTTGGGGCATGTATTGAATTTTGAGGAAAAATAAAAGTCATATTTTAATAGGTGTACATTGGCAGATGTATACACATGCATCTACGCTCGCACACGCGCGCGGTTGAAACAGTGCCGCGAGCTGAGCCTGACAGTTTACGTGAGTTAATACTAGAACCCAGAGATATTATTGTAGAAAATTCTGGACACAGGCCCATCGATTTAACCAGGCCCATAGCACCTCAATTAGGGGATTTATCTGATACTCCTCGACGGACAGATTTGCTTCATAATCCCAATAGGGGTGGGCGCCTAATCTTTAAAACGGACCAACCAAGGTTAGACGGACCTTTTTCATTGGTTGGACATCAAAGTGAATCAGCTCCACCTTTAAACAATCTAACGGTTAACCCTGCTGCAGGTAGTAGGTTATCTAGATTTAGGAGAGCGAGAGCACCACCACCACCCCCTCCAAATCCATCCCCATTATCAACTCCACCTACACGGTCTATCGAGTCGAGGTCATGAAATTGTAAATTAATCAAAATCGCCAAAGGGTTCGCAAGAATTGATCAAGCGAATTCCAAATCTAGAGGAATTCCGAATCACCTGTGCTAAGTTAGCAGATTTGATACATTCTCTAAACCGAGCGGTTATCCCAAGTGCGGAGGTTATACCACTATTAACATGTTATACCACTAATCGGTACCGTCGACAAGAAAAAGTTTGTGCATATCATGCAGACTAAACATGGTGCCCATGTCTTCCAATAAAGAATCTAAGTCACACAAATCATCTCAGAAAGCTTCAGTCTGGATGTCTTGTGTATCCAGTTTATTAATTGTTAGGCCAACGGTTACTTCCAGTGACCGGGAAGTCTAGGACTTCTGGAATCTCAATAACCAGGATTCACCCCTGATGAGTCAATCCTGCCTATTAAATTAACCCGGAAATTGCTCGGATGTGTTTGAAACATCTAATTGAAGAAGAAGCAAAAGTAGCAACGTCTCAAATTATCATACTGGAACGAACCAATCCTCCTTTGTTTCGAAATTGTGCAAAAAGATGAGCCAGATGAGTCATGACTGACTTGAGACTTGAATTTTGCAAAATTCAAGTCTCTTATGTTAGTTATGGCATATGGTCAAGCAGCTGAAGTTGAAGAACGGCTATTACTCCGTGGACACAGAAGCTAAAAGCCGAGGTCATGAGATTAGACTTCCGCCGTAGAATTGTGACCTGAACCCCATTGAGTACGTTTGGAAGGATATCAAAACCGAAGTGCGCCGGCAGAACACTAATCAACAAATAGAAGTTGTAAAAACGATTGCCGAGGAGTGTTTAGCTATATATCCCTCTGAAGAATGGAGAAAGCATATAATTCAGGCGAGCAATCTAGGAGAAAAATATTGGACACAAGATGGCCGTGCGATTTTTTAGGAATTTTTTAAAGAAAAGTGGAGAAAGGGGTCTAAGGTTATGAACTCTTATGGGTGTTCAAAACCATAGACCCCTTTCTCCACTTTTGAAACTTTTTTAAAAAATTAAAAAAAAA
>JAQIXO010000514.1:0-19007 GCA_034700305.1 Protaphorura armata
TGGCTGCATTCTGCTGTGATTAGAATGCAGTCCAGCTGACGCGGCATGGCATGGGACCGCAGATTTTTACCTTGACATCTTACCATAAAACGATTTAATAGTACACGAGAAAAATAGTTGATTGTTGGGTTTAAGTTTTCTAAATTCTTGGGTGTGACAACGCCTCTTCCAGATTATTGAAAAAACATTATATAATCAATTTTAAAACCAGTTACAGATGCCCTGGCGCTTCTTGAGAACCTAGAAACGCATATTTCTGTATCTTTTTTGTACATCAGACTATCCTACTTACTGAAAAAAAAATTAAAATGTTCACGTCCCAACTCTTCATCGGATTTCTGATTACTATTTCCTGTATTGAAAAGCAAGTCCTCCCTTTACCGGCTTCTGGGCTAGGGAATGGTAAGAACCCAAGCTTTAACTAATTCATCAGTAGCATTAGACCATTATAACATTGTGGTAGGCTGTACGTGTGATTGAAGGTGTGGTCTTTCTGGAAGATATGGCGTATCCCAAATATATCTGCACTATAAGTTTTCCATACGAACTGCATAGAATATATTATCCTCTTGAGGTCTTACTTTGACCATCGTACAATTAAATTATTTTTTATCACTATTTTTTGTCACTTTATCAGATGCTACAGTAAGGGTAGGAAGGTCGACCACCTGTATGACTCCCGATAATAACTCTGGACGTTGCGTCCTGCTTTCAAAATGTGCGACACTTCATAGAATTATTACAAGTTCAAGAATGGATCGCAATCACCTGCGTTTTCTTCAAAGATCAACTTGTGGGTTTTCTGGGAATGAGCCCAGAGTTTGTTGCCCTCTCCGTAGTCAACAAACCGATCGGCAACCCGTATCAGAAATCAAAGAAACAACCGGAAATAGAGCGGACGAAATTCCGGACTCCACTGGGACAACAATACAAGATACATTAGAGTCACTGGACGTCACAGCCGAAATTTGGGACACTGTTCGCCAGCATAAAAATTTGAGACTTCTTCCGACACCTGAAACATGCGGATTTACAAAATTTACGAAAAGAATCATAGGAGGGACAGAAGCAGGGCTAGGGACTTATCCTTGGATGGTTCGTTTAGGATTTTCAGGTAATACCAAATTCATACAACACGTCCGTTGATTCCGAAGCCAATCTAACTGAATTGTTGACTACGTTTTGTAGTGTGACTTATGAATAAGTTTGAGACGTGCCAGTTCGGAACTCAAATCACCACGCTTGTGTTCATTGCTCATATTAATTAGCCCGGATTTTATCCTGAAAGAACCGAACAAAACGTACAGGACAAACAAGCGACAATCACGAACAATATATTTGTGAACATGACATTATACAATAGCTTATTTTTTGCAATTACTCAGATTATTCGATGGTTTATCTAATACTGCTTGTAAAGTCTGCAAACCCGCCGTCAGCCTGTATAATTACGCCCAACCGTACGTTTAAAAATACATTCTAGTAGACTGGGTCCAAAAGGTATGAATTTCTCGAGACCCCATTTCTTCTTATTACAAAAATAATGGTTGGGGTCCCAAAAATAAAATTCTACTTTGAATTTCAAATTAACAATATTCAGATAAAGTTCCTGTTTTCATCGACACAGTTATTTTCAAGTTCATGAGCTTACAAAACGACATCGGAATTAAAAATCTTTACATAACAAAGTATTACATAACCAATGATGAGATACTCCTGCTGACCCAGTCGTAGTAATACATTATGACGTTATTCATAACAAATTCCCACCGTAAAATAACGAAATTAACATTTCTCTAATGTTTTGTGTGAATTCAAAATTTATGTATTTTAGTACGTGGAACTACTCAAGAAATTCAGTACGGGTGTGGGGGAACGTTGATTAATAGAAACTACGTGTTGACAGCAGCTCATTGTGTCACTAAACAAGAACCCAATGTCTATGTGTGAGTTCAAATATTTCTTTGTGATTTTTTTGTTTTGTTTTTTAATCGTATGTTCGGAATGTGTGTGAATTAAGGTCATCCATTCGAGTCGGAGAATACGATGAAAGAAGAGATACGGATTGCAACGAAGACGGACAATGTGCTCCTCCGGTTCAAGACGTTGACACAAGTGATATTATTTTCCATAAAGATTATGACAGAAATTCTCAGTCCGAGAATGATATTGCCTTGGTCAGACTGAGCAGACCGGCAGAATTTGGAGGTGATGTTTTCAAAATATTTGATATACATTTTTAGTACATTTGTGTTTATATGAAAAGTTATTTATTTTCACGGTATAATTTCTTAAACAGAATTTGTAGCCCCGGTTTGCCTTCCTCAGAACAGTGAAACATTTTACACATCCCCTGATACGACAAGGCTTACTGTGGCTGGTTGGGGGTACACTAGTTCGGATAAGCAAGGAGCAAGCATGTACATTAATATACAATAATTTAAAGAACATTTAAAAGATTTGGTCGAAACAGATTTTTATTATTTTGAAATTGTCCCTTACAGCTACAAGACGAACCTCATCTGTTATCTTAGAAGTTGACATTCCAATAATCACCTTGGCAGAGTGCAGTCGAGCTTATCAAAATGATAGCGACTTGAAAGGGAACATTGGGCCTGGAATGGTAATTGAAAAATAACTGTAAATGAACTGTCATTTAATAACATCCCAATTGTGATCGTTTCAGTTTTGCAGTGGCGGTGAGGCTGGGAAGGACTCTTGTAAGTTTTTATATGGACTCTAATTTCTCTTAACCATACAATACAACATATCGGACTGGCGTAATTTTGTCGCCTCCGACACATTTCACTGTATTTATTTGAAATATATGTGCATTATTACACATTCGTAATTGTCTGAATTCAGGTCAAGGTGACAGCGGTGGCCCGACAATGGCCAGTATTCCTGTAAGAACCTCAGGAAGTCCAAGAACTGCAACCAATAGGGTGTACCAATTTGGTATCGTTTCGGTGGGACCTGATCCATGCGGTTCAGAAGGCACTCCAGGTCTTTACAGCAAGGTGTCTTATTATATGCCTTGGATTTTGGATAATATCAGAACTTAGAACTCAATTTTTGTATTGGAATCTTCTTTATTTCTATTTTTACAATTTCTTGACATTCGACTCTGATTAAGATTGACAAGTGATGTAAAGTGCAAGTGTTTGTAAATGCACAGGTATTTTTCAGGAAATTCTGGACATCAATTAAAAACCTTCTACTCATACAGAATTAGTCGCCGACTTTTACTACTTTTTTGGTATTTATGGAGAATTGGAAATACAAGCAGAACATAATTCCGTATATAATGATACAATGCGTCGAAATTTTCAAGCGGTGAGTCAAAACTGTACTGTGAGGATAAATAGATCGCAGTAGAAGCCGTCCGCGTCCGTATGCGAACCCGCAACATGAATAAAAAGAATTTGCGCGTGAAAATGACATATGATTATTGTATTACATGAGTGCTAATGGTATTTCCAAAATATTGAATTTTTAGATCTAGTAGATTCTTACTTACAAGGAAGGAAGTGTCGAAGCAAAGAATAGGTGAATAGCATGCAAAGTCAAGGCAAGTATTTGACCCTATTTTAATCTATCTGTGATGACCTGTGTTGTGTCCCCTTCAGTGGTAACCAAATCTATTTTGGTGAAACCCAATTAAGAACCCAGACTCGAATTTAAACCCGACCCGAACCAAACCAAACTCTGGTTTAAAGAAATTGAAAAACTCAAACCCAATCCCAAACCATTCCATATAAAAACACCAAAGCAAAACCGAACCCAAACACACCAGATGAGGGGATGTCGAACACCTGAGTATAATTGTTGACTATTCTCATCAAAGTTAAGAATTTATGTACGTCGTGCAATGCAATGTGCCGACCGAAATGAATTGTAGAAAAACTATCACTCGGATAATTTTTGGGCATAACTAACTATCAGTAGTTAGTAGTCAAACTGTTGGCCCGCTTGGGTTTAGATTAGTGTATTCCTGCCTCCCCATGTAACACAGACAGACCATCTTACTTTTGAGAAAAATTTGATCCAATTTAAAATTGAGTGTGATCGTGATTTGTAGAATCATATGAAAATAATATCAAGGTATATATGACCTTCTTAATCGTCGTTAATAATTTTTTATTATCTGTGAGAGTGAGTAAAGTGATGAAAAGGTCAAACCAGGCGTTAAAAAAATGATTTTCAACCACGATCATTTGATCGTCGCTCGCTCAGGGTTCCTGTAATTTATTTTATTAGTTAATTTTTAAGTAGTTTTACTGCAATTTGGAATTGTACCATACGGTCGAAAAGTTTCGAGACAGCTCTCCTAGAAAAATTATACTGACAGTACCTTTTAACTTTGTCTCTTAATATATTTGGCGAAATTAAACTGGTATTCGATGTACTTGGCTTGAATTATTGAATCAGATTAACGACAGTGATATCCTCAGATCTACGAATAGCCACAGAAAGATAAGTAACAAGATCTAATACGCTACAGAATATAAAAAATATAACCAACTGTACATTGTAATTATTGTACTACTGTTCAGCTATAATTAACTACTACTAGAGTTAATGAACGTTATGCGAATCTCAAGAAACCACTACTCGTAGTCCATAAACCATAATTCAAAAATTGCATCGCACAAGTTTAGCCTTACTCGACTTATAATGTTTGGCTTAATTTTGCACAACTAGTACGAAGGGAGAACGAACTTGAAACATAATATACATACATAGGTCAGTAATTATGTATAGGCAGTGAGTCAAATCCAAATGAGAGCAAAATAAGTATAATTATAATCACTCAACTGAGTTTCTCTACAATTACATTCTCTCAACAAGAATACTAACTAAACTAATTGCCCACTATTTCTTAATGTTTATATTTTCTATACAAAAGAAGATTAAATTTTCAGTCAGACAGGCGCCAGACAGAGAATTTTTGGGTCTGTATTTTCACATTTTTCATACTAGACCCGAAACTATTTCCTAATTGTATTATGTTTAATGTGTGTGTGAGATATAAAATGTACTTGTACTCGGACACACGTTGGAAAGTCATTTGATTGTGTCACATACATACGGAATTTCTAAAAGTAACCAAACGTTATATTTGTAAGGGCAAGAAAAATCTCATTGTACCGTGTTTTCTTTTTTGGGTCTTTAAGAAGGAGACCCCCTACTACGAACTGTTTTAATTTACAGTAACTTTCTTTGGCATTCGCATAATTACTAAAATTTCTACAAACTAAATTAGATATATGGTGCGATACCGTACGCAAAAAAATGCAGGACACACAGAACGGATGGGGGATGTTCACCTCAACCTCAACACCAAAAGTTAAAGCCGGTTTACTTCTCCAAATACATAAAGGAATTTATGAAATGAAAGCCATCTTTTTTTCCAACCGTATTTTTTTAAACTCATTTCTTTGTATTTCACTTTTGTATTAATGTAACAACCCACAGTTGGTAGTGAAATAATTCGTGCGTGTATGTGTGCGTGTTGTTAAGGAGGGCAATGAAATATTTACTTAATCCTTTACCTTCTTCTGAATGAAGAAAACTGTAATAGTAGTTGAATTGAATTCTAGGTTTATGTTACTGTCAACCCATAATTAAAGTAGCTTCAGTTATTGTCGCAATTTGATCCTCATTTTTAACACAACGAAGTTTTCAAGAAAATCAAAACACAATTGCATTACCAGATTTGCCAATCTTTTATCGTCATGAGGTGTTTGAAGGGCAGAAGGTAACTTTAAAATTGTTGTTGTACAGAAGGACATATTAGCCAATCCAAGTTTTTTTAAATCAGAAATTACTACATTTTAATCTTGCAGCTGTAAAGTGTAAAGCCCACTGGTGGTTTTAAAAAAATATAAAAATGTTAATTCTAAAAAATCTCTAAAGGAGTAACTAATTTATTCATATTTTTGAAATTCTGAAAATGTTCAGTTTCTGGCAACACGACTGGCGCTAAACGGAGTATGTACAAGTATGGTCTAATGTTAAACATATTTTATCTGAAAACTTCAACATAATAGAATAAATCCCACCGTCTCTTCTTACTAATTTCATTTCCCTTTCAACCAGAGAAACGGTTATGATAAAAACCCAGCCAGCGTACTGTGTGTGTGTGATTGAATCTGCAATGTGGAATTTGAGTGTAGCTTCCATTGCTTGAGAACAATAACTGTACCTTTGAAGTTTAGTTTAACGCATCGTATAAATTACACCTACAATTATCCATAATTTTCTATCCCCGTTACCTGACACAAAAATGAGTCAAGTGTAAATAAACCAGAGTTGTAAAAAATATTTCAAAGTGGGTCAATTTCAAATTAAGTGTCTCTTTAGTAGTAGCAATCATGTCCACAGTAATTTTTTGATGTTCACTTGATTCCTTTGTTTCTGGCGTGTGATCACATTAAAATACTGGTTGATTTAATCGTCTTCTGTTAAACCTGTCGAGTGACATTCTGAAAGCCATAAATCTTTCGATGGCTTTGGGAACAATATTTCAAATTCAAATTCAAATTCTTTATTTCTTATTATTATTTCAGAAATGACTATTGAACACAGGAATTTAAAATAGGAATAGTACGTATGCTAAATCCAGTCAATGAAGTCTTGAATTTTTAATAATATACAGGATAGTTCGACTGTCGACAAATCTCACACCGATAATACAATTTGGTAATTTAGCTGATACTAACTAAAAGCCCCACAGGTTGAATTATCGTGCCCAGCTAGTCCAGGTATAATTTGTTGGTGTTGATATAAGTAGTGCCGTGGAACACAGAGCCAGAGTGCCCTGGCATCTTCCCTGTGCAGAGGGTTCAATTATTCGTTCAAAATGAATCTTTTTGGTTGAATATTTCTTTGGTAGAAATAGTGGAAAATAAGTAACTCTATCGTAGCACTAATTATGATGAAGATTGTACTTGGAACCGCAAGGACATATAAAATAAATATCGAAATATATGTACATGCAAATTAGAGATATTCTTCTGAAATAATGCATAATATATTTATTTGAGTGGACTTTATATGAAGATATGCGAATATCAAGATAAATCACTGCAAGGTGGACAGAAAGCTTCAAAAAAAATTTGTTGTAGTTAATAAAATAATTAAACCCATCATTAATTGTGTCACAAGAATTCTTGTAAAAACCATTAAAATGCGAGCATGTCTCCTGCCCTTAGGGTACTACGTAACACTTAGACTTTAATGTACTTCGTGACTGTAGTAATGTGGTATTCAGACCGTAGGGTGGTTCATTGTATTTTACCTTCTCTGTCATAACGTACATTTTGCTCGTCTGAAAATAGTGAAATACACATTTTGGAATTTTTTTTCATTGTACTTTATCAGTCCAGCCTGTTGTGGCATTTTGAAAATTGTGCATCCAATTTTGAATTTATTGAAAATTGGATGCAAGGAGACAGCGGTCGTGCGTGCACCACCCTGTATTATTCAAACCATATTTGAAGTTGCTCGACTTAAGTATGTAATAACTATACCATCATTATCACGGTCCTACGTAATTTTTTTTTGGTTCAATTTTCTTCACACGTTTATTAGTGAGAAGTGTGAACTATAAAGACAAGACAAGACAATGTTAAGATTTCACATCCATGGAATAATGAGTTTTAAGTAGTATCCCTTCACAGTTTGCCTACATATAGTGTAATTAAAATCCCGCAAATTACGATTAGTGTGTATATGTGGTATGTAACACAAAGAGGAAGGAAAAGGGGGTCCACGTTTTACAGTTTAAAAAGGCGGAATAATTTTTTTTCTTTCTTTAATAATTCTGACGTTCTGACGTTTGACGCGGTAATTATATTGTTTGGGTTGGTTAGCCATTTGGAATCGTGAGTGCTTTGATTTCATTTATTACAGCCACAATATACTACCCTCCACTCAAACTCTAGACTAGTCCCGTTTGAATCGTGCCAAAAAGAATCAGTCGTAGTCTCAACCCTTTTGCGTGTATTTTTTAACAGAGTCTTTTTGTACAGGGTCCCAAATATGTAACACAACAGAATATTGTCTCTCACTCTGCTAGTCAGAAAAAATAGTACATCCCATTCTGAATCTTCAGGTATTGCCAATGTATACGTGTAGCCGTGTACATTGAAACATTTCGCTAAAACTTGCTTGTGGGCTATCTGAGTTGTATGTCAGTGTTACTACGAGTACGACCAGCGACTACTTTTTCTTATACATTTTCCATTGAGGTAAAGCTCAGACAAGTCTTAATAAAATTTATTACACGATACGAATACGATAGGAAAGGAAATGAAGTACGGGCTTACAAAACTAAATTGACATAAGCTGTGGTTAAAGTGCTCTGCATTGCAGTTTTGCCATGAGTGTTGACACACTGTTGAACAAACTCAACTCAAAGAGAAAGAAAGACACAAGGATTTTGTGCAAATTGAGCTGAAACGAACTTTTTTTTTCTCATATTCTGAACTACTACATGTGAAAGTACAAAGTTTGATTCAAGTGTGCAATTTGTACGGAAGTACGTTAATAGTGGACCATAACTGTCACTGTCAATATTTGTAATTTGAGTGCTATATCCAGTGGAGTGAATTCCAGGACAGTCGGATCGTGGATGTGCATCAGAACTAAATAAATTAACCGTCAGAACGTTGTCAAATTCGAGGAGGTGCAGAAAGTACTTTTTACGGAAATAACATCCAGGAGATTATATTGTGTGAATAGGTTCTTAGTATGTCAAAATAAGAAACTCGCAATGTGATAGCAGAAAGATCAAATAAGAAGTATTGGGCAAAAAACACAAAATTAATTAATTCAAAGTTCGAAATCAAGTCTCTCGCTTCGTTGTGGAATTTTAGCAATCGCTACAGCTATCGCAGGCAGATCCAGTAAAACCCATAATAAAGTGACAGAATCAGTGCGTTTATTCGCATCAAATTTTCCAAAATATTGAAACCGAATAAAGAGTGGCTGTGGAGGTTTGTGAAGAATTCAGAGAGATCATATCTAAGAAATATAACTGAAGTGGAAATTTAGTATCAGATATGCAAATGAGCTGCAAAATTTATTCGCGATAGAGCAGAACATTCTACAAACGAATGTGGCACTAACCTAAATGTGTATATTATTGATGCATACTGAAGAACTGAATTATATGAATACAAAATTAATCTGAGCACATAAATTATATTCCCATGATGAAGGCGGGGTAGTTTCGTTGTGCAACAATGATTATTTGGAGTTGACCTATGAGCGTTAGAGTTCAAAGAAATTTGCAAAATGCTTAAAATTAACATGCTTGAGAGGATAATACGTGAGGACCAAAGTGAGTTGGATGACCTAAAACTTATGGATCGAACATTGAGAAGGTAAGACGATTTAGTTTTTATATACAAAAATTTCTCTGGCTTAAAACAATGAGATAACTTATATTTTTATTAAAAGCGTACAGGAAGGATGATCGTTAATATTCATTCATTATTAACATATTAATTTAGAGATACCCGAAAAGAAAAGGGTATACATCATATGATACCTTAAAGAATTAAAATATATGAACCACCCTGCGATTAGTTTTGCATGAAGTATTAAGAAAGTTGCAAATAATCCATCAAGAAATATGTATAGTATTAAGCCAATATTTATTAAACATTAATTAATAATCGTTGAGTATGAAGTAATTAGCAGACGAGATTGTATAGACAGGTTACTCTCACCAGGATTTGGTAAGCCAAATGAATACAGGATTTGTGAATTTCAATTAATCAAACAATAAGTTAACCATTTTTAATTAATATTCATGATAGTAATTACTGTAATTATGATCCATGATTGAATTAATGAAATAATCATTACTTCATTCTTATTCAATTCTTTCGTGGGAAATTGATAAGATAATTGCAAATTGAATTTTTAAATTGCTAGAGTTCAAATATTTTTGGGTACAATTTCTTCCAAAAACTCTGAATCCACTCAATCCAGTCCACTTTTGAAGCTGTTATAGAATATTATAACGATTTATTATCAAGTGAGAATCTAAACGACAAATAATTTGTTTGAAATGAGTAGCATATTTATGATATTTAGTCAGTTGACTTCGTTCACTGTCGCGCTTTTGGAAATTTTTTAACGCATTCGATTTTGCTGCTTTGGAGTTAAACATCAGCCTCATATCATGTACACAGTAACTGATTTACGGTCACTCCCCAAGAACTAATCTACTGACTCATTCTCTCAATGATGCAATACATACTGATTCTCAAATGGCCTCATAAGTTCACCGATATTTTTCATTGAAATTAATTTTACGTTAGAACGTCAACCTTTACTGACTGGCGGACCCTCAAGATTTATTTCACAGAATTAAACATGTTCCCGAGTTCTGTTGCTACTGCATTACATATCAAGTGGTAATTTGTTCAGTCTTTAATGCACAGACCCACAGCACCACCCGGAATATTTAATATTTACAATGAATAATACTTGAAAAGAATGCAGTTAAACCTCCGCTTCCCCTTGTCGATATCAGGTGCATTTGATTTGGCCGAGACCTATTGCAATTGAATATGAATATTTTATCTTCCAACATTTGTTTTCTGTTAGTTTTTTAAAACATTCAAAATTTTTGAAACTATTAGACTTAAGGACAGGTGAAATATTCATTTTTGAGAAACTCAAATGAATGCAAAGACCACTCAATGTGGTTTCCTGAAATTTTGGAAGTAAAATGATACTAACCCGTAGGAGAGATTCTTTTCTCTGTTAGTCACTCTTTAGGCAGATATTGTATACGTGTTCTTTAAGTATCCCGGAAAGGATTTCACAAAATGTGATCACACCACCAAAGAAAGATAACCCAGTACATATATGTGTAATTTTTCAAAGGCGCTTTTCGTCACAAAATCATCATTAAATGTACTAATCGCAATTAATGAAAGATTGAGTTTTAGTTCTTTGGTATCACATCAGGTTACTATGTATACTCAGGTAGGCTGGCTAGGCATATTCCGCTGACACCGTCGCACGGTGATACTGTTTGCATTATCACAAAACTGGTGAATAATTTCTTCTGTCGACGAAACGTTTGTTCTAGTCATTCTACCTTCATCGGAGTTCCATATGAAAAAAATCATTCTACTATCATTATTAGGCCAAACAGCGGATAAACCCCACGAATCTATATTTTTTTTATTTACTTCACCTCTTTTTTCCTAAATAAATATTCTGGTGACTATCTAATGATAACAATGTAATGTAATGGTCAAATTGAAATTCAAGTAACCCAATTAGTTGATTTTAAGAGGGAAATGAAACGTCATGCTTTCCCCATTCATTTTCAAACTCAACAATGGAATTCCTTCCACGCATTCCAATTCCTGCCATAATCCACTCACTCAAGTCCATTACACACATGTCATGGTAGTATCTTGGGTTTGTTGTAAATTGTCAATCATATGATGCAAAATACATGAGACGAGTAATGAGACGACAAGACTGACTGACAAGACAAGCCCCCTTTTTCAAAAGTAACATAGCTTGTTGGCATTATTAATTTTCTGACGCATTTTATCCGCTAGCCTAGCCTTTGAGCACAAGGAAGATTTTTACATGGTTTTTCGGTTCTTACTAAAAAATGCTTTGGTAGATGAGTTTGTAAATTGTAAGGCACAGAAATTTTTCCTCAAGATTTTTAATTGGATTTCCATTTATGTTAAAGGAGATACCCCTAGTTGTAGGAAACAATTCTCTGTGAAAATTTTAACAAAAAGCTACTGGTCCGACGGTACCGTAACGTTCCCTTGTGAGTAAGCGGATTTGTTCAATGGATTTAATATTGGCACAGTCCAATACTGCTGAAGCGGAACGTTGTTTTTCCTTGTCAAATTTAACGTAACGTTAGCCTTGTGCAATAACGCTTGTAACTTTTTACGAGCCTTGCAAAAATCCTACCAGACGTAACATAAGACTTCAAAGGCAGGCGGTTCCTTTGGCCTAGTCAAATTCAATTTTTCTTTTTGAATTTAAATTATCAAGTGTCATTGGATGTGTGTGGGCGTGTTCTGTTCGTTTCGTTACAGACTTCTTGGGATTCACCGGATAGTTTGTTCATGTCTGGTTTTGCATTTGCATTTACATCTGCAGTGGTTTTCCAAGTGGTTTTTAAATTAAACGGTAAGACCTACCACACCGCACCGCACCGGTCGACCTAATTTCACTTTCTTTCAGGGAATTCAATTTCAAATGCATGGTAGTTCAACCAGGTAAACCAGGACACTCCATAAATCTTTTTAACTTGGATAAGTTTCGGGTAGCTCCTTAAATTCGACAACGTTATCATGGTTCTCTCAACATACACTCTTAACCTATTGGTTGTCTTATTTTTCATGTACAGTTGGTAATTGTAATATTATGTAATTTCAAGAACTTGAGTCATAATGCTTGGCCACCACTCTCAATATTTCGGTGTCAATTTATTTTTTGGCTATTTCACCAGAGGCAATGTTAATTTTTAAGATGTCTGTTCGTATAAAAATGTCGAAAGTAAATCATGGGTGACCGTAATACTGAAGTTTTATTGTGCGTTTGACTTGACCCTTGCTGTTGCCCGATTTATGTTTTCAGTTGCCTGTAACACATTTTGAACCACGTTATTGATTACCTCCGCAAAGACTCCCATGAATCTTTCTCAACACCTTTACAAAGTACTTTATTGCAAAATCATTTTGTTCACCTTGACACTGAAAACTTTACTTAGAAGTTGGGGTTTTTTGGAAGCAATTTATTTTAAGTTTAGACCTTAGACACTCGACACGATCTTGTCTTGAGTGAATGTGCCGATGTGTGTCTCTGGATGAATTGAATCGGGTTTGAGAGTGTGGATTACCTTTGAGTCAGCTTTGACCTAAATTTGAGTCCCCAAACCGAAAAGAACTAGGGAAACATGATTCAAAAGCATTAAGAAAACACTTGGGAAAGTTTTACTAGGAAAACTGAGTTCTTTTAAGGATTTGAAACACCTGTAGACGACAGATACTTCAGGACTGTCCCAATTCTTCAAAAAGCTTATGGGCTTCACTGACATATTCTCTTGTGTGTAATTGGAGTGGAGGAAAAGTATAGAATTCTTATTTCTTTGAAGGTTTTTTGAAGTGAATTTTATGGAATTTGGAGTAAAGAAAGTACAAGGTGTTCAAATATTAAAATACAATCTCTGGAGTTCAAAGGGAGCAAGAAACCAAAATAAATGTAATTGTCTAGACTCAGAATTTGTAGCGAAAAGTGCCGACAGGTTGTTTGTGAACATGAGCGACATGTCAAGATTTCTCAAAATGACTTGTTATAAAAAGTCGTCTACAGATCCTACACCAGTCATCTTCGGGAAGTGGCTTTTGCCAATACCTGATTTAATAAATCGGTTTTCTTATTCATTAAAAAAATTCGATGAACAATTTTGTAAAGTTTGTCGAATTCGTTTTTGAAGCACGGATTGTACTGATAGATAGATAGATGCACGGATTGTACTGTGAATAGACCAGTTATTAAGAATTTTTGATTTCTGTGTGCGCGAAGCCAGTTTATAGGCGTAGAAGAGAAGAGATAGAATTCACAGTACAATCCGTGCTTCAAAAAACGAATTCGACCAACTTTACAAACAAAATTGTTCATCAAAATTTTTTAATGAATAAGAAAACCGAACTATTAAATCAGGTATTGGCAAAAGTCACTTCCCTAATTTGACTGAACTATCACCTGTAGAGGACTTTTTGTAACAAGTCATTTTGAGAAATCTTGATTTGTCGCTCATGTTCACAAACATAAAATTTTCTACAGAGATGTTTTCATACCACTTTCATGATACACGTGTTTGTCGGAAAATTTCGCCTATCCAGAACCAAAGTTGTGTCATTTGGATTATGGAGATTTTTATGCCTAAATCCAGCTACGATTAGGAGTGTCAGTCCGATTTACGGAATCTATACATGACAAGGTTCCACCATGTCTCATATGCCGGATATGTTCTGGATCTCTGCACCATTCATGGGTTGTAGAGGGAGTGTGTTGAACCTCCCTGTAGATACAATGAAAGTCCTGTCCGCCTGACTCATCTCGTTTCTCGTTCCCGGTGAAAGTTTGCCATGAATTTCTCGTTTTATCTTCAGTTGTGGATGCGATGTATTTGTCACTCCAAAATTAGGCTTCGGGAGAGACGGAGATCAAACATAAAGTTCGGCGTTTGAATAGCTTGAAGGCACCTAATTATTTTCTTTCTACCACAATTTCTAATATTCGATTACCTCAGTTTGCTATACGGCTTGATGTATAATTGGACACATTCACTGTCAAAATATAAGTTCTAAGAGAAAATAAGACTTTGGTCGCATTAGAAAGTTTCTTGTGTTCGTGGGGTAGTTGGCTGATATTAACTTTCTCTGGAGACCCGCAGTTCGTAAGACACTAAAATAATTTATCTAATAAGATTGAAAATTATACCCGGTCACCTGATCTTAGTCTTGCGTTGACCGTACCGCAGTACCACAAGATACTAAATGCATGTCACGACTAGTTACTATACCACATGTCCACACCCGAGAGAGGTGTCTGTTTAAATAGACATTATCGTGTATGCAAATGAGACACGGTGTCACATTTAAATTGGTCTGTCAACCTCAACCTCAACCCACAGTCCACCAGAATATTGATATTATGCTTTAATATGGTTTTGCTCAGTTTTGCTAATGATTGTCTCTGCCGTTTAAATGCTCGAATTCCAGAGACTTTTTTGTATTCTTAAGTATTTTGACATTTGTTTCTAAAAGTTTGGACTTGTTTAAACTTTGCGCCTTGGGAATTCCATCAAATTAATGAATCGTGTACATACAAAATAAGAGCAGTTGACTGACACCGTGACACCACAGTGAAGGGTGAATTCAACTATTCTTTGGAGAAAATTAGTATTGGAAATGGGGCACAATATTACAAATGCTAATACAGTACGTTTTGAGTTGATGAGTCTGTAGTCTTGAAATCCCTTGATAATATTCTCTCAACCAATGTATTACGTTTTTAATCAAAGGACGAACAAGAAAGTATTGGTTTTCAGATTTGTAATTCAGATTTAGAAAGAATACTAGACTGACTGACACTGACAGGCACCTGACTGAGAAAATACAATTTCCCTTGAACATTACTCGAACCTCAGAAATTTATTTTGTACTTTGCAAATCTTTCGGTCTGGACTGAAATTATTAGATTTTCCGGACGGTAATATAATTTGTAATTGGCACAAAGTTTTTGACAATACTCACGACAATAAAAGCTTCGTTTTTGGATTTGCGTGTAAAAGGAGTCGACTATAAATTAAATCCATTAAACTATAACTGTAACCTGCAAACAGATTGCTGGACTCGAACCTGATTGACAAAAAATATAAATATTTTCGGTTCAAATGACCAGGTAACAATCTTGGCATCAATTCTTAACTAAAACTCATACAGAATCAGTTTCCTGGTAAGATCGGAGTTTGATATTCATTGATATTGATATCGAAATTCATTAATGATTATGGGTTCGCTGAACTGTTATAGCATGGCCAGTGGGTGGTCTAAAGTCTTTTGTCCGTATTTTCTACCCCTTTCCCACCTCCACAGTCCACATCTCGTTATCTACAAAGAATAGGGATTTTCTGAATAAAAGGCTTTGAAAATGAAATGACGAAAGAAAAATTTCCAGAATCTCTTGAGAAAATGACGGAAATGGCATACAAATCCTTTCTCTTTCCCCTTTCCGTCGGGTAAATTCACTCTCAGAAATCTCATTTTCTTCGCGTGACGTTGTAGGTGGAATGGTAAAGTTGTCGTAAGTCTGTAATCTCTCGAAATGGACAGAAAAATTAAATCATAGTTCCTGGCAGGCAAGGCATTGTGTATTAGCGAGAATTGGATTTCACGTAGTGGACAAGACATGAACATTATGACTATTGTTCTGATAAGCCTCTTAGGTTTGATTAGTCTCACTTATTTCCATGGATAGATTTGCGTGGGTGGACCCTAATAATTTTGTAGAGGATTTGGGTATTGTTAGGAACAATCGACATATCTTTCAATTTTATGCATTGTACAGGGTGGTTGTCGTTAAATATCCTAACATCGTCTTAACCAAGATTATTTGGAGTTGGAATTTCCCTACTAATTCTAAGAGGAAAGATATGTCAAATTATCTGTTGGTGAACAAAGGACGCCTTCCGCTAAAATCATTAATTACAATTTGGAAAAGCATAGTAGTAGACAGTTGGCTCGTCGATACTTGTCGGTTTTTTAAGTTTTCGATGTGTGGCAAATGGCCTCGTTTTAATCAATTATTTTGAAAAACCTGACCTTAAAATAAGAATTCAAGTTTGTAAAATCCAACATTGAAAATTTCCTCAGACTCAACCTTTGAATTTTTGTATAACTTTACCAATGAGTCCAAATCGGTACATCTTTAGTGTGTGGATTGCTTTCTACAAACCCTACCAGCCATTAGGATTTTTAGGATTGATATACCCAAATTGAACCACCAGAGCAGCGCGCGCAATCAGTACGATATTATTAGAAATGCCATTGTATTATTTGCGGTTCGATAAAGATTTATTCTGCAGTTAATTCATGTATTGGGTTGGTAGACATCTTCAGACTCCAATATTCAATGCTTTATTTCAAAATACTAATCTATCATATTGAGCTTGGCTTGGCCTACTATTATGTTAACTGTTATTGTTATTACTGGTTGAATTTATTCTTTAGATTCTACAAAATAATTTTCATATCATAAAATCAAATAATTCATAATATTTCTTGAATAAACCTATTATGTTTTCAAAAATGATTTAAATTATGTCTATTATTATTCAAATTAGGAAAAATCAAGCACACGGACGCGGACAGAGTATGGACTATATTTCCACGCATAGGGCTTCCATTGGTTCAACAACTTCTGCCCCCTCTACTTACAGTAGTCGACGCGAATCGGCTGAAAAGATATTGGTGAGTTCTTCCAGGGTTTCTCTAAATGGGTAATAATGAATGCCACCCACGATTCCACAAATCTTCTTCAAGGTTGATTGTGCAGATTATTTTTGTCTCGAATCATACAATTGTATTGGAAATCCCAGGTTTCGCAGAATTAGGATGAAGCGTATAACTTTTTGTCAAGATGTTCATGTAAAATATTTCAGAGTAATTGTTCACAGTCAATTGCCTTAAATTCGTCTCTAGATTTTGTACATATTTTTACCAGGATTGTAATACCATTACAGTCATAGTTGAAAGTACAAAACTGAGATGTGTATTTATAAATCAGGAGTAAATATTAATTTTTATTATGACACACAAATGTCTACTGGCATTTGCAATTTTCTAGTAGAACCGAATAAATTAAATGAAGTCATGTGTATTCCGAGGCTTTGGTATTTTCGGTCAAGAGAGAATTAATTTTGATTCACTACTGGCAAAATGTTTTGATGTGATATGAATTATACAGATAGCTTGTATCGGCGGAGAATCCGCTAGAATTAGATATTCACTACTGAAACACTCCGAGCACACTCTGGTTCTTTTTTTAAATTCATTTTATAATTCCACAGGAGAGATCTCCCGATTTATTTGAGCTTTTGGAGAAACTTCAAAATAGCCGTTTGGATGATCAAAGATGCTTTCTCCCTTCATATTTTCTTAAGGTAAGTTGTAGCATTGCCCGGGAAAAGGATAGATTTTGTGCTTTTCCATAGAATTAAAATTTTAATAATCCTTTCATTCCTTGACCAAACTGTAACGTTTCATACGCTGGCTTTATAAAAGAAAGTTATTACATGGCATACACCATATGGTATGGTTATTTGTCAAACATTCATGCACTTCGCATGAGAATGGATATAAGGGGTTCATACTTAACTTGTTGAGGGGAGACTCCAATTTAAAAAAGTATTTTGACAATACAAGCCATGCGTTTCCGAAAGATCTACCCCTCAACTCAGTGCGATCGATTTTCGGGCGATTTTGTTGGTTTTCCGCGTTAAAATTATAATTGTCTGCTTTGAAATTCATACTCCTAAACTTAAACAGAGAAGCAAGGGGATAATCAATATCTTTACAGAAATTTGAAGCAAAATGCAATAATCGAGTTAAATTCAGAGGTTAACAGTTTGTTAAAAGATAATTTGAAATTCTATAACAAATTCTAATTTCAAAACTATAAACTTCTTAGGTCAAACCAAACAGTATCTACATCAATTACATGGTAAAATTGTCCTATCTTTACTTCTCTGGTACGACCTCCTACAACTTCATCCATACAATTTTGAATTTTTACAGAATGATCCTAACCTTGAAAGACCTTATTATTCCACACTTGGTTGGATGCGATTCAATACGATATTAATTATTCTGATCCATGGGTTAAAAAAAGTCGTTATCTGTAAGAGTAAAATTAATACGGAGATAATTGATTTAAGTAGGCTTGATGATACAAACTAACTTTTTAGAATTTATTGCTTTACATACAGTTTCCCCTAAAAATTGGCTTTCACACTTTCTAGAAGAGATGTCTAGATTTGCATCAAATTATGCATATTAAGACGAGCTGGTCGATTTGTACTAGGATTAAAGAAATTTGACTCCGTCAAAAATATAATCACAACTGATTTAAAGTGGCTTTTTCCTGATAATCTTTACAAATTTGAAGTGTTAAAAATGGCCCATACTATTATTTACAAGAATTGTCCTCCATGTTTTTATGATTACTTAAAATTCGAAAATATCAATACTATCTCTACTAGATCTAATACGTACTCTTTTATGAATAATACACCCAAGACTAAACTTGGGCAACGATCATTTTCTTTTCAATGATCACAACAATGGATTTCTTTATTTTATAGCAGCAGTTAACAAAATTTAAACTCAGCTGTATTTCCGTTTGCTCCGCAAAATAAATAGATCGCACTGACA
>JAQIXO010000515.1:0-18995 GCA_034700305.1 Protaphorura armata
CGTCATCAACAGCAAAGTATCATTTTTTTTAAAAAAACAACAAACAAATAGTTCTCCATTAGAAACTTTTGTGAAAATTTATGGGAAGTTGCAAGGAATGATAATTTCATAAAAGGGAACGGAGATTCAATTCAATTCAATTCAATGTGTTTATTTCAGTGTTGCTAATATGTAATATGAGTTACAATTGTTTCTTACTCTTATTGAGTATAAAACTTTCATAACGTATTCATATTGTTGCCAATATCCGTAACACTTCGCGATTTGGAATAAAAGAAAATATTTACTTTTGCTATTAACATCTTATATTGTCTAATTTATAAAATTTAAATTTTAAATGAATTTCTGGATTAATTTTGTTTTACAAAACCTTACAACTCACTTCTTAACATTATTAATATTTTCATCTTGTTTAATTTAGTTATTTAGGTCTCGTTGTTTAGGCTCAAACTATTCAAGGCTAAATGGCTACAGAACATTAACGGCGGCGGATTCTCTCGTTCATCAAAGTTTGCTGCGCTACGGACAGATTACGTTTCGACAATTAATATGCGATGCTTCTAATATTAGGCTGTATTGTGTTTACTTGTTAAGTTAAGCTAAGCTAGGTCGATATTTGATTAATTTTTGCCTCAGAATTTTGATTATCTCTTATTCTCATTTCACGCTCAAAGTGTGTGGAAGATTGAGTATGACCAAGTGACCCACCATGCTACTTATTTGGCTGTGCTCAATCTCCCAAGTCATTTATTATAAATATTTGGAATTTCAAATCCGCGTTGTTTTCATGATTCCTTATTCCAGAAGGTGAAACTTGGCAAAATTTTGAAGACTGGGTTTGCAATTTCCGTAGTACTACTATTTCCTCAATTTAGGAGAGTACATTAGAACACACCAAGCATTGCTTTTGTGGGTTGAGATTAGACGAAGTAATTCTTGTCTGAGACACCGTTGGGTTTCCATCTTTCCCAAGCCACCCGCCCTAGCTTCCCCGCATCTTTCCTTTCTTGATTAGAATCTTCGGACCTGTAAGCTTGCCAAGATTTTGCAATATTGTGCTTATGGAAATTTATGTTTCCTAATATTAGGTTAAATTCTTTATAGCCCCCTAATTTTCTTCAGGACTTTATTGCCCATTATCAATGTTAGCACCGTGCACATATGTAGATACGCTTCCGCTCTGAAAGTTTTAGCACGCCCTCCCTCTATTTAATCAGGCAGTTACACACAACATATGGAGTCATATGCACAAACCTGGAATTTCGTATGGTCCAGGATACGCCCCACAAATTGTTCTATCTTTTACGATTTACCACACAAAGAGAACTTTGGGAGACTCTGTTACCAAATATGCAATGTTAACACTAATTTGCATTTTTATAGTTAACAAATCATTTTGTCTTCTAATGATCATACCTGCACAGATATACATTCAGAGGTTCTCTGATACGTAATTACATTTAAACAGGTTCAAAGGATATTTTTAGCTTGATTAGAAAGACATGCCCAGTAATATGTTCGTCGTTTAAAATATTTAATATTTTACCAAGTCTATGTCCATGACGTATCTGGAATTCACTGTCCCTTAATTTTGGAGAATTATTCGTAATGCGTTCTAGTTTTATGGTGGAGATTCATGGGCTGATTACTTGTGGAAAAACATCCTTTGAACATGAATGAATACTAATTGGTTTGGGAAAGTGGACATTGTCTAAAGTTGTCTGATTGTCTGAACTTTCCCACGTAGGACGGATGATGAGGTGCTAATCTCAAATTCCCGGACGAAGAAATGATGGGGAAGAAAAGAAGGAAATGATTAAAGAAAATGACGGGTTCATTTCACGGACAGAGTCTGAACAAAAGATGTTGAAGACGTGACGTGTCTTGACGTGAAGAACAATTTTCGGAATTGAAAACTTGGATTCGTCTGCTTCTTCTTCCAAACTCAATCCTTGTGAGTTTTTGTAGAGTATAGAGAAGAAAGGTTAGCCTACTCTACTCTACTAACACTAACCCTTCCAAGACCAAGAATAAATTGGGATTGTATTCATGAGGTTTGACAATATAGTCGAATCTTGTACAAACTGAGAGGAAAAAAGTACACATAGTCTCTCGTAAGTGTGTGGAGGAAAGAAAGGAGTGAATTGTGAAGGAAGTTTGAGAGATGAGTTTTCTCATTGATGCAATTTGTAGACACTCAACCGCCTTCCAACTCGTCAATTTTTTATTGGCTCGATAAAATTTTATTTTCAGGTGCGCGGCTTTCTTTTCCTCTTTTTCTTCCCTTTCACTTTTTATTTCAAAAAATGTTAGACAATGGGAAGGATAATATCTTGGGTATATATGTGTATGTGTGTGTGTGTGTGTTCTGACTTTCCATCCGCTCAACATTGAACGTCAAACATTTTATTCGTGTTGGACACGCTTTACGGTGCAATGCTTAAGCGGTTTATCCATAATAAATATGCTGGAGAGACTTCTCTGCCCATCCAGACTTGGATTTCCACAATGCTTTCAATGCAATGGAAATAAACCCAAATTCCAAATCATGAAAACTCATATTTATTTCTTAACATTGGGATTCTTTAGGATTTGAAAACCTACATGAGCTGACCAGTGTATGTAATCATCTTTTATGATCCATTCCATTCTTTTCACTGGAATTTTGCAGACTTAAAATTTTCCTCTCAAATTCAACATGTTCTTCGTGCATGGAATGTTTGATAAAACTTCGACCGGTTTCTGTTTACATTCTTACAATTTGAACAATTGTGTGCTTGTCAGGCAAACGGAGGATCCACATCTAAATAAGGAATCACCGTTTTCTCTCTTAAGTTTAATTAACTGCTTCTTTGAGGAAAAAACTCTGTTGACAATTCTTAGCAATCGCAATAATTAATTAGCAATTAGGTGGAATCTTTTATACACTAAAATTACACTACGAGTAGTACTAATTTATTTAACTTTATCCGGAACATTAGTTTGTGCTGGAAGATGTCAGAGAAGTCTACAATTTTTGGGAGCACTTTAGGGCTAAAAAGATTTATTTACGGAAGGAAAAGGCGGGGGTGTTAAATATTTAACGTCGACCAGAAAGGTTACCATTATCATACTAGTAGATCGGAGTAGTAGTCATAGTTAGAGTCATAGGATCCACTTGGTCTGATTGTGTCAAACTTTCCATACGGTTGGTTCTGTGAAAGATTTATAGGATTCGGATCTTCCGTGTTGAATCTTCCAAGTCCATTCCATATCCTAAAACCTAGGTTGACTCTCACTAAGGTATCTTAACACTCAATATTTAATGGGACTTCTCGTCTTTACATTACTTGTGTACATAGGAGGGGATAAAATTAAGATGTATATATGTACCAGAGACCCCGGGTATCCGCGGGAGGAATAGATTCGGATTCGGAAGGAAATCTATTCACAAACTTAGAACTTAGGCTCAAAGGCGAATCCAATTCTATACACTAATGCGACTACAACTTCCTTTTGCTTCTCGCCGTGTCCTTCTGAGGTCTGAGTCTCTGATTTTTCAAAGACGGACTTGGTGCTTTCTAAAACCCCCACTCAAATTTATCTCACAAGTTTTGTAGTTTGGAATAAGGTGTTATGTGGCCAAATAAGAAACACTATCGTCTAAAGGGTTCCAGTTTCATGGTAGAATAGGCACGTTGAAATTCCACGATGCAACACAAAATACTTGGTGTAGGTTTCTCAAACACTACCCTACTAACTTATTATCATTATGTACGTGTAATTATAATCAGTTCCCTCGGGGTTTCCTCACACCACGTAATTCAACAAAAGGGTTCTTGAAAGTAGATTTTAAGCAACACTATCCACTATCCACCTACATGATGAAATACTTACCTCTTGGTTTCCAGTTTCTATTCTGTATAACTATTTTCTGTATAGTTTCTATATGTTGAGTCGGGTACGTTTGAGATGATATTTCAATTCACACGAGTCTTTGATGGCGTGCAATATTTAATACAGATGCCATATTAGTTGGACAAACTTTCTCCGATTCACAATACGCATATACCAGTCTTTAGCATTGTTGACTATAGTTTCTGTGATATTGATATTAGTGTAAAGAATCCCCGTAGATTCTCTTTGGGGAAAGTCAACCTGTATTTAGAACTGGAAATCATGTTTTCCATTACACCTCCGTAAAATAAAACGGGGACAAATTAATTTGGTGTACCAGTGTCGTAAAAGGTGTAGATCATTATTTGATACATTTTTACCAAAACAAATTTTTTTTACCAAATTATAAAATATCCGAACCTATTAATCTACTTTATACACGAATAATAGTAACGAACTGGTATTTATTGAAATAATCGTTTTATAGCGCGCAGCTCCCTGCGCGCTAACATTTATGTGATGATCTTCTTTAATGTTTTAGCTCCTCTAGACCGGTAATATTTTTAGAGCTAGAACGAATGCCTTTTCCCCTGTTCTCATCGTCCAAATTTTTGTAATTGGATTTGGTAATTAAGAATTAACAAAATCTGAAAATATGTGCAGAATGTCAAATGGAGAAAGTGGCCCCAAAATGAAAGCTTTTTAGTCGGTCGTAAACATTATGTCATGTTGTCATTTGGAACATTACACCCAGCAATTATGTACGGACGAGAAAAGCTCCAAGACTGTATGCCGTGTAATTAAATAATAAAAGCTTTGCAAAGAAACCCACGAACTCCTTGACAGTATTCAGAGTTTCGTCGAATTTAGACAAACAGTCATCATCCGATAAAAGAAAATATATGAACGTATATGTGAACGGTTCTTTATATTCAAATTCAACAAATAAAATTCTTCAAGTTGCGTTAGATGTAGACCGAAATCGAAGTAAGTTTTTGTACGGTTAGAATAAAAACGAGTTCAAATAATATATTTCTTGCAGCCTTGCCGAAACTAGGAACCAAAATAACAGTCGACTCTACAATTGTTACACCATACCCGCTCTTTATTATTGACAGCTGTTCATAATAATAATGGATTTTTTATACAGTGAGTCCGTCAGAGAGGAGCAGAAGAATGAGAGTAGAGACAGACAGGTTCACTTCACATGGACAATTGACTTTACAATTGGAAAATAGCACGAAAGTTGTTTTCCATTGGGAAAGTGCTTTGCATTTCTCTTCCTTTGCACAATACAATAATACATGAAACTCAGTTTGGAGACAAAAACGACTATCTTCTGCTCTTGACTGGATCGTGGAAGAAGGAAGAATGAAATTTTGGTTGTCTCTCAAGTGAGAGAAAGCTAATCAATATGTAGAGCCTTTATTTTCTTTGTAGTGAAAATAGATTTGCACTGAACCTCGGGAAGTCATAATAGTTTCCGTGTGTTTGTTCCAGTAGATAAGAAATGAGAGTCCATAGGCCAAACATGGAATTCCTATGAAGTAAAATAAAACAAAAAAAGTTTCAGAAATATTTTGGAAAATTCTGTTAGTGTTATAGCGCAGAGTATGGTCACAATAAACGGCTGAACGCCAATCGTAATCTTTTCAACAGAACGTATTCATATTCGTAGTCTCCAGTCTCCAGGAATGCTTCCTGATTCCTTATGCGCTTGCTGAAATATCGATTTCTAACGATTTGTTTAAATTTTATCCAGTTTCAAATAATGTACAGAAAAAATCCTGACGGGGTATTTACGGCTACCGTCAATCAATCACAACGGTTCAACTGTTCAGAAATACGCCAATTACTTTTGAACCGCACTGTAGAATTGAGGATGATTTTGTAATCGTTATGAGAAATTGTGTACGCGTGGTTGGTTGGTCGATCTGAGCTCAAGTTTCCTCCTCCTCCTCATAATATAAATTTGTGAGAGGGTTACGTTTTGGTTAATTAGTTATAGATTATATCAATTAAGAGGATGGATATAATAAGGTCATGTCAAATCTTGGCTACTTCGCTACCAAAGTTCTTCTTGCACTTCAAAAAGTTGAAATGCCTGTCTCTCAGTCTCTCAGAGCATAATAATTAACATTTTAGGGATGAGGAAGCTTCACGCGGACCCATGAGAGACCAACCGACCTAAGTTTTGTGTGAGTATAAGTTTTGAGTTCTTAATTGAAAATGAACACTCTTGTGTCCTTTCCCTTTGTGTGTACTCAGAATAGAATGGAATTGAAAGGGTGAAGGAGGCATGCAAGGCATACTTCCAGAAGACTAGAGACAGATGAAGATTCCTTACCAAGATTCATAACTTTGATGACGCGGAAGAAGATGTCGTCGAAGGCCAAGTTTTGTTTAGGGCGGAGCGTACAATGATATTTTATGTATGGATAGCACCCAGTCCTCAAAATATGATAATTGTGACCACCTGTCACTTCCCAGTTGAAATGTGACTTTCCCCATTGATCATCTACGACGGAGCTGTACTTGACGAAATATGACGTCCATGGAGGAAAATCTCTTTCCAAGTGACAAGTCAACACCTTCAGTTGAAGAGTGAAAGGAATTGTATTTCATTTCATTTATTTCAATTCATTAACTGGGCCACTATTTTCAATACTGTGATGAACCTCTGAAATAAGACCAACATTGGGAGAGGAGTCTCTGGTCTATGGTCTTACAGTGAACATGAGGTGTATAATTACAATATACTGATACCCGAGCAATGGAAAAATTGGGAAATAGGCTGGTCTTAATGGTCAGGTGGCCTTAGTATAAACGAGGTCTGAAGTTTTGGCATGTTTGCTTGTCTATTTTTATGAATTCTTACTTCTGAGGCTGGAGGTTTCCCTGAAAATCTTCCGAGCAGGGCAAGTGAGCGTCTTGTGTTTTCGCATCTATTTTGACAGGTTCCTCTCCAAACTGATGATGACTGAATATTTCTCATCAAACTAAACTGATCTGTGATTAAAAACAACATTGAATGTTAAACAGGCTTAATGGGGTTTAAATTGTAGAGGGCGTTCCATTCAATTCATATCCAATACATATGTACTTTGAAGTAAATATTAAGAATTCTATATACTCAGCGCGTGTTCTCTAAAGAACATTAGAGCAGTTGTTGAAAGGGGATGAATAAACAAACCAGTTTTGAAACATGTGTCAACGAGACCGAACCCAGCGTTTGGTAATAAATCTAATCAATTCCCCGTCCCTACACTCTGAGGTACGGCTTGTACGGACAATTTAGTGAAAGTTGACTTTCACCGTGATTTCGTTTTGTAATATTTCTAGAATATGATTTGACGTATTTCTTAAAAATTATGAACGTCTCTTGTGTTTAGATAAACGAAACAGTTTTTCCAATTATTCCCCTGAAATGTGTTGGAGATCTTTCAGTCTATTCAAACCCTGTTGTGCCATCGAAAATGGTTTAATGTGAGGGAGTTATGGCGGATGGGTTTACATTTATTGTGGAATGTTGTCCATGTTCTGCCTAATAATTTGATTTAACTCTCATCTCGAGTAGACACACAACTAAAGTCGCAATTCAAACATGAAATGTTATGCATAGGATACGATGATACGAATAGGAACACGAATTCACGACATGTAGTAAAACCTGGTTCTTCTCATGAAGTGCCCTGATTTGATAACCTCCTCTTCGTGTGTGGCGCTTTGAATAACAATATTCGTAATTCAGCGTGCACGATACCATTTCAAATTTGTTATTATTCGCCCAACGAAACCTTCACTAACCGTATTCTCTTCCCCAGTGTAGGTTGATTCTCCTCTACAAGTCTTCCGGCGGGACAGTTTGTGCCGAGTATTATGTTAATACTCCTTCCGCTTATCTTTATCGCTTCACTTTTATTGCGCCGTGAATAGTTACAGGAACGGAGTTAAAAGGTAGGGGTTTTATTTATCGTACGCAAAATTACAAAAATAATAACAAAAATGCACAAATTAATTGACATTTTCCGACGACTAAGGCATATGATCAAATCTGCTTTCTTTCATCCCAAAACGTCCTCGTAGCTAACAAAGATCGCATAAACATGTAAGCAACAAAGAAACCATGGTCTTTCTCTCACTTTCTCCATTGATCTGTATGCAGAAAGTGGTGAAAGTGTGCTTCTTGTACCAATACGAGTACTTACAAGCTAGGGATTCAAAAAAGTCCTCGGGAAAAAAGTTTTCGGGCTGAGGTATTCGTAAACTTTGTCCGTGATACCAATAATGGTTTACAAAATTTAAGTAAAACACCCGGCACGGCATGCGGCATCCTGACTACTGCAAATGCTTAACCTAATAATAAATAGGATTGAAGAATTATTCAATGATACACTACTACTGCTGGTACCGTTTATTTATGTGGATCAAAGGATGTGCATACAAAAGGGAGATTAGACAACTCACTATTCTTAATTTAATTTGTAATTTCAGTTCAACCAAACATCCCCTAAACTGATCCAGAGTCATCCGATCTTATTGCATTTTCATTACTCTGCTGTTGTTTATTCCGCAGATTGGATGGATGAGATTGAGATCAGATGTTGTTTGACCTGTGATCGTGTTTTGATTAAGACTTCAAAGGATTTAGAGCAATGAAATCCTGAGCTTCCACGAATCACCACTTTATTTTTGTGATGTTTTCCGTGGTTTTCTCTCAATCCACTACCCAAGCAATGAAACCCAACAGATTTGGAGAAAAGTCATTTATGTGGTACTTCAACTCAGGTTGAAATCCATTCCAGAGTGAACCGAGATTGCCAAATAAATCCGACCCCATTTACTTTATATCTCTTGTTTTATTAACGGGTAACATTAGACTCCCTCATTTCACCACAGCTTGTGTATTTTGGCAGATGCATTTTTAGCAAATATATTTATAAGGGCTCAGAAAATTAATGTTGCGATTATTTAATAATTTGTCGCAAATATTTTTGAAAATAAAATGTGTAACATAAATTAGTGTTAAGTTGAATCTTTTCTAAACTTTTGCACATATTTCCATAAACATTATCCGTGGTCATGTTATCACTTACACTTGCGAGAGTAACAAGGAAATAAATACAGGGCTACAACAACCACAATTCTCACCAGGGAAGACTGAATCGACAGAGCACTATTCGACCTGTGCGCAAATCCTGTCACTGAAATGCAAACTTGTACACAAGTATTTTGCTGACCTTGAAGTTCTGATATAATCTTTTTAAACACTAACTCGATTGTGGAATATTTTTCAAATTCATATTCTGCGGACCATATCGTTGAAAGCGGTGTAATAGTAGTTTCACATATTGATTTTTGTATTTTTAAATTATATAACGTGGCGCGTTTAACAGTATGCCATTGGCGGATACGATATACCAACAACAAATTTATGGAGTAGATTTTAATTTGAGTTAGCATAGAATCGGACAATAAAAATACAAGGGCCGGTTCGGTCGGTCGTCCAACTTGGTGGTCAGTTAGCTCTAGTGATTCGCGGAACACGTTTCGCTTAACTATATTTGATATTTAAATGTGAATGCTTCGGATCAGGTACAGTAGCTACAATTCAGAATGCAGCAGACAGGAAGAAGAATACTGGATTTGCAGACTGAATGAGGTTACTGATAAAAATATAGTACCGATGGGTTTAGTTATTTTTCAACTTTGGAACTCTGAAGTAATTGGATACGCGAGACTACAAAGATTACGTTCAGAAAAATACAGACACCCTTGAACCAAAGAAATGGATCGCCCTCACTTTTGGTATAAAAAGACTTCGAAGGAAGGAGTGATCTATTCTTATTTAGGGTCGAAGTGACATTCCCGGGCCCTGACCACTCGCCAGATCAATCCAAAGGAGAAGCCTAGCCTTGAACATGCAAAGGCCTGTGGTGTGGATGGTCATGCATTAAAGACTGAAACTTGAGAAAATCAAATTACAAACCGTAGATTTAATCTACCGAAGAAGTCGATCAATCAAGAAGTCGTTTCATGCATCGTCACTTTTATTAACAAGAAACATCAATCTTCTTTTAATGTGTCTCCTTCGGACAGGAAGCATGAATAGTTAACGGACCAGGAAATACAACGAAACTTTGATCTTATTAGTTAGCACGAGTAGACACAAATCATCTCTTTCACGCTCAAACATACTTTTCTACAAGACTTGGAAAGTCATATTAAAATAAAGCAAGATCTCCATAAAATGTGTGAATAGAAAATATGTTTCACAAAATTGACTTTGACTCTTTCATTCTTCAACCCAACTCCAAACTTTGACACAGCCGTCGTCTCCAGCTGACAAGACGAGTCCGTCAATCTTAGGATTCCATTTGACTCGATTCACATCTGCCTCATGAGCTTTCACAGTGCACACAGGGTCGAAAGTATACTTCTCACCATCAATCGCACTCTGGGCTTCTCGGAAAACTCGGATATGGTCATCACCGCAACCAGTCAAAATTAAGCCATTGTGCTTACTCCAAGAAATGTCGTAGATGGCTCGATCATGGAATCCTGACAGGGTGCTCACGCAATCCCAAGTAACTCCAATTTTGGACCAAATTTTTACAGTCCGGTCAGATGAACAAGTGGCTATGCGGTTACCAGTAACATCAAAATCGACTCCCCATACTGTAGAGTCGTGCCCTGTCAGTGTCTCTGTACATGTCCAGTCACCGTCATTGGGATCATTTTGATGAAACTTGATAGTATCGTCATAGCTGACGGACACAAGTATATCTTCAGTAGGATGCCAAACAATCCGTTTCACGTCTTGTGTGTGAACAGTCAGGACACTCTCGCACTCAACCTCGTACTCACCATCTGTGGACATAGACCTAGAAACAAAACACAATAATTTAGACTTTCGTCCTTGACTCAATCTAAATCTGCTATTCAATCTATGATACATAATCTGCCAAGTGTTCAACCAGGAAAAAATTTCGTCAAGAGATAACTTTATTACAAACACTCTCCATAAAACTTGGTCTACGACTATTTGATAAAAGATGTATTTTCAAAATGGAACCTTGTCTTTATTTGTACAGGTTGTATATTCAAAAATGGCCCTTTCAATCAAACGGTTTCTTAAACTTTTCTCACCATTTACAAACCAGTTTCCAAACAATCATAATTTTAATTTCCAGAGAATTATGGGGAATTAATCTTCAAAATTTTAGATTTTCCACTGTAAGAATCAGCAATGACCTAAATTTTTTGAAATATACTGTATATAGTATATTCCTATTTATTTATGAGGAATCGGAGTGTGAATTATTCACGAGAATCTACATAAATAATTGAGAAACCATTTTTATCAATTATCAACGTTCTCAATAATGTTGTAATTAAATCATGAAATAAAAATCATAACATTGTCAGTTTTCATAAATGCTTACCAGATCATGACATTCTTATCTCTTCCACAAGTAGCAAAAAATTGTCCACTTGGAGACCAAGCCACACTCTTGACTTCATTTTCGTGTCCCTCTACAGTTGTGACACATTCGTATTTTTTCATATTTTGTTTCTCCCAAATAGAGACGGTAGCGTCAAAACTGGCAACGGCAATGTATTTTCCACATGGTGAAAACGCGACGTCTCGGATTGTTCTTTGATGTGTATCTGCTAATTTGCTCACAATGACCCATCCTCCTTTATCAGTTGGCGGTTGACCAACATAATTCTTCTTTTCATCAATGCATGCCCAAATATTTACAGATTTATCTTCTCCACAAGACGCAAACATATTTCCGGTTGCATTCCAGGCCACTGACCATACCTTTCCAGTGTGGCACGGTAAGGTTTCCAATAAGTTGAGCATTTTGTACTGAGTATGTAGGTGGTCTCAAGCGAATTCCTACAAATATTAGACATTTTCATTAGTATCACAAAGAAATAGTTTAAATAGTTTAAATAGTTTCAAAATATTTGTGACATTGGTTAGTTCGAATTTATAATGAATGACAAATTTATACCCAAGAGTAAGTGCACGTGCACAGACCGGTTTTGCTTTTCCAGACGAAACAACGTGATTAAATCTTGAATGGAGTCCGGAGAACAGAGCAACCTATGTTGCGACTGTAAATACACAAAGTGAGTCATGAAATTGGACCATTAATTCTCAAAAAATGAACGAGATGTTCAAGAGTCGTTTCTAGTGAACATAAGTATTGCGACTAATATAGTGAAAATTGGTTAGTTCATCTAGAAGCGACCTGATTTATATCATTTAGTCGATTTCATGTCTCACCTTGTATATTTGAAAATATTTCACTCCGCGAGAGACATGGTCGCCCCAATTTTCTGACTGAATTCAACTAAATAAGTCAATCAGCACTACAAAATTTGCACTCGCTGCGATATGTCTGTCTTTTTCTTTTTTGTCTAACTGCAGTGTCCAATGAACTGTATATTCAATCAGGATTTGCGCCTAAGCAAAATTAAAATTGTCGATTTGATATAATATATCCTTCTTCTCAGAAAATTCTCTTCAACACAACGTACATAATGGTCCCAATAATTATATACATAGTATCGAGAGAGATACACAGTGAGGCTACCAGGTAACATGCGACAATTCAAAATTCTACCGCTTCATCATGCTTCCTTTCCGAGTTCAAAACAAATTTTTAACCTGACAAATTCTAAATTGTCGTGAATTAATTTTCGAGATCTTTGCAATAAAATAATGAGTATGAATTACTGAAACACTTTACATGACTTGGCCCTAAAATTTTTGTTTTCTTACTATAAAGACTAGACCGTTCTTACCCCCAAAGAATGATTTTACATACAGTTACAGTATCAGGGCCTAACTGCTAACCACTCACGCAATTTAGTTCTAAACGAATGTCAGAGGCCTGAAACAACAGAAAATTATAATTACAGAATTTATCCACATTCACAAAAGTGTGGTTCAAACTAACAATTTAAAAATGGATCCTTTACCAGGGTTCTCTCATACAATGTACGTTTTTTAAGATTCCTTTGTAGCAAGATTTGAGGAGAATACAGTCAGTGCAATTTAATTCATGACAAGATATTTGTGATTGACTGATTGAATCTTTATTTGTGTGCTTTTCAAATGCATTCTCGCACACAAACAAGTGCACTCAATCATTCTATGTATTCCATCATTTTATTCCACGGAAGAAACAGACATTTGCCTTTTCTAAAAATTCCATTGATTCAATGTAACAACCAGAGGTTAAATACATTTGAATTTCATTTCATTCACCTAATTTGACAAATTGATCAATCATACAATTAGGCTTAAAAAAAGAAACCACGCTGTGGCCAGTATACTATACTATCAACTATTCCGTATCATCTTTAACCTTTAGCGTAACTGTAACTAATCAGAGGAAGCGCCTCCCCCTGGGGTTAATTTGTTCGGTTCGTTTTAACGGTTCGTTGTAGAGAGGTTTTACTCTACCTTAAGTTAACATCCCGGTCCAAGCCGTTACAGTTACATAATTATTAATTAATGGTTTGATTATGCAATTTAATTCATTTGGAATTTGTAGTGTAGTGTGACTTACTTTTCTCCTCAGAAATGGGATGAATCAAATCAGCAAAATTCTTGTTGGGATGAATTGACTCAATTGACGACTGGATCACGAACTCAATGAATGGAACAATTAATAATTAATTTGAAGAGGAGGAGAGGAAGAAATGTTAAGATCAAGTCCAAAGTCAGACCATGTGCGAAAACCCTGGAATTCACAAATAAAGTCCAACATTCAACCTTCCCACTATTTTGCCCTATTCTTGGGTCCACTCATTGAGTTGGTTCCAGTTCCTGGAAAACTTCCCAGAAATCATGAATTCGGTGGGAGAGAGGACGCCTCTCAAAACTGAACCCAAGCCATGGATAACGTTCAATCCGCCATACTAAAATATGTACTATAAATTGTACGCCAAAACCACACTCACAAATTAGTACACCAGTTTAGTTCATTATAATTAACTGAACTGTATGTACTGATTTTTTTTTTTGATTTTACAGAGGTATGTGCATGTTAAGAGATGACGGACAAAATATGACGAATGAACTTTCGACTATATCGAGACACCGCAAATGTTCCTTGAATAAAACTACCATATTTGCATTTTCGTACAATTTGTAAGTATTTTCAAAAGTAACAGATAGTTTATTGGACGCTTTTGTATTTTTATCCCCTTTACATTTCATTTACATTTTCAGTTTGAACATTTTTGTGTATAGGGGAATTTAACCCTGACATTTCGTGATAACATTGTGAACACATTGGAAACAAGAGTAATAAATTGGTTTGATGATGTCCGAAGATTATGGTGTATCCAGAAATGGCAAGATCGAGAAGTCCGGAAGGGAGACGATAGGATCATATACTAGAACGTAGATTTGATACCCAGAAAGAATGAGTGACACAATGTGGGTATAGATGGGTATAGGATAAACAATTAAACGACCCGCATCGACCTCACTTTCAAGCTCATCTCCGTAAGAAGAAACGATCCAGTATTGGTAAAGTTGAATACCAATTTCAAAGAGAGTAGTTTTGAGTGGCTGAGGTCTGGCCATCCAGGCTATACGACCACTGTGGATCGCACGTAACCACATCCATGTGTACAACAGGCCGGGATTTTTCTATAAAAAATATTTCTTGATCAGTTAATTTTGAATTGACAAATTGTGAGTTTGCTCAATGTGTGCTTAAATAAGGAGGTAATACAAAACAATGTCGACAAAGATCGAGTAAAGCTCGTAAAGTATAAATTCGAGAAGAAAAAATCGGCAGATGAGACCGTGTGATAAATTTTGTATCAAATCATCATCGGCCAAAATTCGTAACCGCTAATTGTAAAGATACCCTTGCAGGTATTGAGAATGAATATATTAGGACAAAGTAAATGGTTAACTGTGTTAATTTATTGTTTTACCCGCCATATGCCAACCAAAAGAAAATACTCAATCAAAATTGCGGCACAGCTCTCGGCACAGATGAAGGTCATCTTTTCTATAATGATTTAAAACACGTAATATATAATTTGTGGTTAATTAATGTTGAGCATTATCTATTATATTCTTTGATTTAATAATTCATACTAACCCTCAAGGGTCTTCAAACCTCCCAAACGAATATCATCAAGGCCAATGGTCATGTCAGCCACACCTATAACTGACCAAACACTTGCAACTCCCAAAGCGTTTATAAATTTTACCATCTAGACGGAAAAATAAAATGGAGTTAAATAAATAATGACCAATTTTCAAAAGAAAAATGTGTACAGTTAATTTAAATTGTGCAATTGTGCTTACGACAAGCGTGGCGGCCATATATTCAGCCCCTTGAGCCAAGGTCATTCCAAACATGGCACACGGATTCATTGCACACACCGGATATCTCTTAAAGACAAAAGATAATATATCAAGACAGGAAGGACCCAATGCAGTTGTGACGCTGCTTACTCTGCAACAATTACAACAGTGAGGGTGACATTTAATTTCGACAATATCTTTCTGATGAATATCAGTACTCAAAATATTAAAAGCAGTAAATTGATTTCAAAATATTAATCAAAGTATTATTTTCTTAGGTACCTTAATTTCTCACTCCTTCTCCCCTGTTTTCTATGAACTTCTTACTTCTACTTCGCCGAATGTCGTCTGCTTCTGACCTTTCCGATCCGAGTACAAAATTTTGACGTTGACCGAGTTTCGAGTTCTCACCAGAATTCTATTGGTTCTCCATGTAGCGTCGTCAGATACTCCATTTTAATTTTTGCCCAAACAAATTTTTTAAAAATTTCAAGTTTAGCTTACCCATGGTTACCAATTCTAATACCAATACCAGTGCCAATTCATGGAATACCATAGGAATCATGCGTTGAGGTACACATTTTGAAACAGAACAGATGAGAGAGTGTTCAATTGTACGCATGTCTCATTGGGAATTGACCATGTGTCCAAAATACAGAATTTCTTTCCATGTTCCATGATCTTATCTACGGATAAAATAATTTTTGAAATCCTTGCAATTTTTATGCAAAATTCATTGAAAGACATATCAATGTACCAGGTTTGCCGTACTAGTGTCGGATAACTAGATTGATTGAATCATGCTATTAACAAAAATAGCTTGAGACAATGTCTACCCAAGGGATTAGTCCCTCCCCATTCCACAGAACACACTATAGTTTCAAGTGATGACATTTACTAATTGATATGAATCTCAAGAGAACTAACATTGAGACCGTAGGCAAGTGCTGAGATTGTCAATTGTTCATACCATAAAAATGACTTGGTTGAGTGAAAATGACCTTTGTGAGTTTGAATTTTGTTAGGTCTCAATGGGAGGAAATGAGATGGAGTCAAGCCAAGTGAAATGAAGGAGAAAGGAGTGAAAGTTGGACGGGTTGGTGAAAGTGCGTTTATAGTGGACGTCAAGTCTGGCAGCGTCCTCCGCATACATATGATGAAAGTCAGGCCGTGTCAGGCACTGCTTAATTTCCTTTACACACTCTCCTATCGATTCCATATCGTCGACATGTGTGAATTTCCATTGGGGAAAAAAAGTCCGTCAGTTCAACTTTCACTCATGAGGCATTCAAGACGATGGAGCTTGTACGGTTTGACCTAGTACTCCCTGAGATAGAGGAATCTGTGGAACAAGACGAGTTCAATTACCTGCTGACCACACTACACAAATCTATTTTAGAATTGACCCAAAGTCAAAGTGACAGTGAGCAACCCTTTATGGGGAACATCAAGGATTTGTTCCAACACCCATTAGAACGTGAAGAGATTGGCTCCATTTCAGAGGACCGCATTAACTTATCATCATTAAAGAGATCCCAAAGGAGCGCTCAACCAACTCACATTCACATCCCATGTTCTCATCTACCAGTCTGCCGCAAAATCATCTCTAAAATTGCCTTCAAACACACTGCGATTGGGTATAGCAAGTTAGTCAGTCGTTTTTGTTAGTACTACTCATCAAATACACACAATCCAAATGTCGGATTCCTATGGCCAAAGAATATCTTTTAAGGGCAGATACAATGGGGATTTCAGAATTATATGTCGTGTCATTAAAGCCCTCTCAAGTCATCCAAAAATTTTAGTACAGCTCTGTATCAGGGAGAGGATACAGATGAGTACAGGGAATAGGACCGTGCAGCCATTTCTATTTCGGAAAATTGCTTGTTTCCTGACATATCTAACTCGATGAACTGGTTGAACACTATAGAAAACCGTTTATTTTATTATTTCTATATATTAGCAATGTTGAGATGAGATTAAGAATTATTCTGGATCTGAAAACGGCATGAAAGCTCCCAAAACGAAGCCCAAATTTTAAAAAATAAGAAAAACTGGTTTGATTTTGATTTTATTCTATATTAGCGTAAAATTTCAAAGCATTCAAACATGCAAGCACCACCCAATAACGTTCATGTCTCAAAACGTTAATGCACTATGCAAATAATACATTGTAAGTACATTGTAAGTACATTGTAAGACTGAGATCCCGTATTTTTCTGCTCAAAATTTTTACTAGGTCAAGATTTCCTGGGTCAACTTGTGAAACGAGGATGATGAGGCTATTGAATCATTCATCACCCATTCTGTTCTCTCAAAAGTGTCAAATATTATCTTAGGCGTTTGAGTTTGAAAGTATTACTACGTTCATCCATTCATGTGTGTGATTTAATGAATTCCAGGCACTCCAATTCCAGTTCCTTGCACTTGGAGAGGAGAAAGTCACGGATCTATAAACCAGATGAAGACCTGACTCCTCTGATTGGGAAAATTTCTTATCCAACGGTTTCTTCAACATCTTCATTGCACGCACGGAAGAGTAAAATTGACACGGGAGTGTTGGATTTGACTCATTCCATTTGCAATCCTTTGTATAAAGACTACAACCCAATGGGATTAATCAAAAGTGAGGATGAGAAGACAAGAGAATTCATTCAGAATTTAGTGGATCAGTTCAATTCTTGGCTCCAAACTCTGGAAGGTGATCTTGTTCAAGTAAACCCTTCAGTCTTGATAAAAATTGTGAGAGATGATTTGGAAATACCTGATGCAGCGGAGTTGAAAAATATTGAGCGAGCCATTGGACTACCGCTACCGTCAGAAAGTGAAAACTAAATTTTGGATGAGAATTCTAAATCTTGTCGAATTTGGCAAAGCTGTGACCTCTAAATTTACAATCATTTTTGTATAGCTATACAAATTTAGCATTTAAAACAAGAGGTCATTTCACTCATTTCATTTGGCTAAAAGCAATTACAAGGCAAGTGGACTTTAATATACGAAGTGGAGTTCCATGTTGACAACTCAAATGCTCGTATTACAAGATCAATCTATGAAATTATTGTGTGGGTGAAATCTACAATGGCAAAAGCTGAGCGCTGGCGAAAGGAACTTTAATCAATATTAGTGTCCTCCAGCCACTGTAGGTCACAGCTCATCTCAATGCGTGTCTAAAATTGTATTATTAAATTGAAATTAATAGTTAATGAATTAATTAAATTGATTGATTTTAGATAATTATTTCCAGTGGTCAATTCAGGGGAACTCATTAGTTCTAATTGGATTGAATTGTTAGTGGCACGAAAATATTTTTTAACCAAAATACGAAGACCAGGAATGAACACGACAATTCTCCACGAATGGACATGCAGTTAACATTTCCATGATGTACGAAAGGAATACACATTACACGTATAATGTGCACATACGTTGAAAGCTCCGCGACTCTGTGGCAAAAATGTTTTCTAGTGCTACGCTTGTTGGGTAGTTCCACTACATACTCTTACTAATAATTTTTTGAAAGAATGTGAGCAATTTTCAAAATTGTGTGCTTAACGTATTCCAGAAACTGAGACGCTATAGATGCCAATTGTAAATGGCTGGTGTACGGATTCCACGAATTTGCTCCAATTAAAATTGCCAACGGATGAAGATTAATTACATATTTCTGAATACTCGAATTTCTTGTCACATACTGTCCACTGAAGCTTAGGTCCGTGCAGGGATTTGCACTATTTGGGCAGAAGCTCCGCCCCCAAAAACTGCT
>JAQIXO010000516.1:0-18987 GCA_034700305.1 Protaphorura armata
CCATTCATAAGGGATGGTAACCATAAGCAACGTAAAAAACCAGACAAACAAATGCGCACAAAAAAATGCGCACAAAAAAATGAACACAAAAAATGTGCACAAAAGAGCCCAAAGTCATTCATAAGAGCTTCGCTTCGCTTCGTTCACTTCGTTCACTTCACTCGCTGGCTCAAAAATGTATTCAATTCCCGTACAGTTTTTTTAAAAAACAGACATGATTTTTTTTGTTTCAGGTAATATTGATAAGAATTTCGTAAAGCCTCTGACGACGTCTAGTTCGACAGATGTACATCCTTCCCATATGTATGTGGGACTTTCATTAGTGCTTGGATTTTGTTTCATGCTCTTGGTTGATCAGTGTAGTCGATACGGGTCTTCAAACTCAAAGGACATTGAGTCTTCATCTTCAAATGCGCCCAAAAGAAGTTTTACTGCAACTCTTGGCCTTGTCGTCCACTCTGCTGGTAATTATTAAAATGAAAAATTAAAGTTTTACCACTGCTTTCCATTGACTAATATATTGTACTCTATAGATCCTAATTTTATTTTGAAATTTTTCAGCTGATGGGATTGCCCTCGGTGCAGCTGCGACGACGCCACACAGAGATGTAGAAATGATCGTTTTTGTCGCTATTATGTTGCATAAGGTATAATTGTTCCATAATATGCTAATGGTTATTAGTTCAAATGAATGGACTCCTTAAAAGTGTGAATATTTAACAGGCTCCTGCGTCTTTCGGACTTTCGGACTCGTCACATTCCTGCTCCATGAAGGATGAAAAATCGAACAAAACGAATAAAATATGTTCTGTGGATTCAAATTATGATGAGATGTTCTCAATTATTCAGGCATGGATGTAATACTTGAAGTCTCCGGTCGAAATGGCTGGAACTTGCGCATATAAGAATTTAAGAATAATAGTAATTCTGCAAGTCCTGTCACAATTGGCTTTATTATAAATATATTTCTTAATATCACATTTGACAGATCACAAGCTCCCTCACAAAAAGCACACATTTCATTTTTAGGCGGCATTGTTGCTGATTGTATGGTTTCCTGTCGTGTCGTGAAATTGCTTATGTTTTATTTCAATTTCATTCAGAGCAGAGCAGAATGTGTGTCAAATCCAATAAAATGTACTCGCATTTATGCAACCAGGATAAGCATAGCAGTCAGGGATGCGTATATAATGTCCGGAGATCCACAAATTACGAGCGACTAACTATTTTGATGAGTTTCATTTTGTCTACAAAAACAATACTTGGACAAATACTCCAGATTCTTGTTGTTCCTGACACAGGATGCTTGAGTTCCATACTTGTTAATCCGACTAATGTCACTTTTCTGAAAATAATATTGTAACACATATAAAACTATTACATATATCATAATTTTTATAATGAAGTATCCCACAATCCGACAGGTTTAACGGAAGGTCCATTCCGTATTACATAATGGGCTTACCTTGAATTCGAAACTCTGAGTTTTGACATCATATAACACTGAAGCCTCGTAATGTCCATTCCCAGGTAAAGTTTCCACCTTAATTTGTATAATAGTGTTAGCCACCACTGTATTGTCACTCATATCTGGAAACCGTCCATCTGAATCCACGGACTTCTTGAATTGTAACAATTCGTCCTTAGGAAATGAATTAGCAGCCCAAAGAACTTGGCTCAATTGAAGTGCTTCACAGAGATCACGATGTGATGAGGTCAATACGTTTAAAAAATTCACGAATTCCTAAAAAATAAAGTTAAGGAAAACTGTCACTGTGTTTGTGGAGATTTTTATGAGAAAGGTTACTAACTTTAGCGGTACGTTGAATCAATGTGTCATTTGTACTGATAATGTTCCACTGAAGACAGGCACACCAATGAGGCTCAATATCAGCATCCGAACATGAGCGTGAACTTGGAATTTGTTTGAATAAACTCATTCCACGAGATTTAAGGTCATTCATTTGACTAAAATATGACTCTGGTAAGTCTGGGAGATTCTGTATGTCCAATAAAGTTTTATGGAGATCAAAAGGCGTTGACAAACGATTCGTATTCCATTGAAAATTTTCATAGGCTTTCGGATAGACTCCTTTAAACCAAGGAGGGAAGACGAACATGATTATTGGCTTTCGTTCTTCTTGTTTTCCTTGAAGTGTCTCTCTAAAAACATTGAATAGGACTTTAGAAATTATTTCATAAGCACGTCGCCTGAACAAATGAAGGAATGTGTTCGACCTTATGGCATACTGACCTGAACTCGGCGAATCTGTGCCCGTGGTCACTCATCAAAATAAGTATCGTTTGGTTCAAAATATTTGAAGAAGTAAGGTCAGTCATAAGCTCTTGGAGATCTTCGTCCGCTCCTTGAATAAGGCTCGCATCTCCATGGGATAATTCGCTATGAAAGCTGAACACGAATTTTGGAATCTCTGGTTTCTGAAGGAATATATTTTTCACATAGTTCATAACAACTTTGTGGGTTGGAACTGATCCAAGACAATAGGATTTGTACTGTAGAAAAATACAAATGAAATGAGTTAATTGAGAATTATATGAAAAATGATTTTCTCACATTACGAACAAAATGAATCCCGCATTGATAAACACCTTAAAGATAAGCTGGGAATTTTACCTTGCTCATGTGAGGTTCGACCGCTATAAAGAAAGGACGCATGTAATACTCTGCTGGTGCTTCCAGGAAACCTTTTAGTCGGAACTGAAATGTCCCAATATCCGGTTGATCCTCCATATATCCTAAAGATTTCAAAATTAATATAAGAAATGCAGTCGATTATTGATATTCGCTGTTAGGGATGGCCGCAGCAGCTCATTTCTTGTCAAGATGTAACTGAAAACAGTCATTTTGCATAGGGAATCGAACCCAACTACACAGCAAAACGGCAGGGGCCGAATCTTACCAATATATGCTGCGTCGCACGCCATTTCACAGTGCATATCAAAATTGAAGTTTTTTCTTTTAAAAATTAACTAACCTGTTAAGTACCCTTTCTCTCTATATTTCTTAAATATAAATGGATACACATCAACAGGTTGGGCACGAACTTTACTTTTCCGAGCTTCTGGAAGTTCTCGTTCTGTGTTCCCAGTCAGGATTGGAATAAGTGCTTGAGGTGTTCCGTCTCCAACAATGTTGTAGCCTTCGACTACAATCCCACCCAATGTATTCTTCACAAAATGATACGTTTTTGGCAAAGTCCGCTCAAACATATTTCTGGACAGGGAATCATGACCCCAAAGTAAAACACTCAGACGATTCTTTGGATATTTTGCAACATCATCCGAATCGGAGTCAGTCGACGGCGATTTAGGGTTCACATTTGCCCGTGGTGATGCGAAGAATGTTTCCCATCTGTTTAAAGAAGAAGTAATTTCAGGAATCGCTGATTTGTGGTGCAGCGACAACATCTCTGATTAATATTACGATCTGTATTATCATAAATCTTACGTACGTTAGGCTTCCGCGTGAAGCACTACATTGACATCGAACAAAGTCACTTGTTTCAAACTTAAAATATTCTCCAATTGTAATTTTTCCGCTCTGTTTTGTCCGAAAATCACCATCGCGTTCCAGTTCTAGGAATTTAAAATTAATACAATAAAGGTAACACATTATTCGGAATTCGAAGAATTCAATTTTGAGATTGAAATTATAACGGGGTGTGTAACAAAAGTAATCGTCTTTCCGTGTGTATGGAGCATCCAAGGGAGACTGTCAGTTCTGACCCACCCTGTATACTCCAGAGTTTCAAGTGCAGACTGCAGAGTATATGATTCGAATTTGTAAATCGTACAATCAAAATTTCGATTGTTAGCCATGGAACACTTACCTATGAATTTACAGACGATTTTTCCAAACTTTTTCTTGGCGTCTTCCGTTATAAATGCATGACTACCATTGTTGACCACCCAATCCTTCTCAGCGTCAGAACATGTAATACGCTTGACCTCACGAATGTGTTTCATAATTTCTGGATTATAAACTGGAAGATGAGGTTGTTCACAGTTTGAGGTTGTCATTAAAGTATTGCTAGGAAATATGTTGCGAGTTTGAGTTCCTATAATCCCAGAATCTCGGAAGAACGAGAATCCAGACAGACCAAGGTTTCCAGTCAGACATAATAAAATGGCTCCAGTTCCGATCAATGCGAGCAGATTGATGATAGTTAATTTCTTGCGGCAAAGGAATAGCGGTCGTGGTTTATTTTTCATTGTTGAGTGAACCACTCGAATGATGGCGAACGTTATTAGAAATACGTACAAAATAATATCCAAAGTCCAATCATTTGCATTTTGAAGAACCACAGATCACTCTCCAAAAATCTAGAAACAAATAAAGAAGTTGAAAGCGTGAGGAAAAATTTTAACCCATTGTGTCTGTTATATAGAAATAGGATATCGCCGCGAACAATGTAAATTAAGGGGCACGGTTACTTTTCTGTAAGATCGCGTTGCACAATTTAAAACTCTTCTGTAAATTATCCAAAAATACAATTGCTTCAGTTATAATTCGAAACAGACTGAATCATTGGAATGGTAACTAGTAATGCTATCAAATATTCATGGTGCATTCACCAGCACTAACCTCAACTTTGAAGTATAATTAGCCACGCTGATATGTAGCAAGTATTGTAAATAGGTAAATAAATCTCAAATTCTAAAATGTCCGAACGGCAAAAACGATATTACTGATACTAACGAGGGGAGGCCGGAACGTGCAACACACCGACTTCGTCCAAATTTTTTTTCTGAAGTGGTCATCGGATTTCATTAGACCCGTGTTTTTTTATTTTTCCTGGCGGACCCCAGGAGGGTCCAAAAAAATTAATTAAGATTTTCGACTTTTCAAAATCGAAAATCCTTACGGGCTACAACATGTGTTTTTCGAGGTGACCAAAGGGCTTCTTACTTTTTCAGAAAATCCAAAACACAAAAGTCACTACTAGTGGATACGAATAGAGTAATGATGAGTCGAAATCGTAAAAATTCCCTAAAAATACACTGTTTAACATACTTGAACGAGGGTTGGCACCGAAATACCCTTCGGGTGTTTTCGACCGATTTTCTTGAAACTCGGCTAAAAATACCCTAAAAATACACTGTTTAACATACTTGAACGAGGGTTAGCAACGAAATACCCTTCGGGTGTTTTCGACCGATTTTCTTGAAACTCGGCTAAAAATACCCTAAAAATACACTGTTTAACATACTTGAACGAGGGTTGGCACCGAAATACCGTTTGAGTGTTTTCGACCGATTTTCTTCAAACTCGGCTCAAGATTAAATAAAAATAAACTATTTAACATACTTGGACGAGGGTTAGCACCTAATAGCAGTTCGCACTCGAACGTAATATCACCTGAAGTATTTATCGGTGCGAACCGCCGTTGAGGTAAGTTTCAAGAAAACCGGTCAACTACACTCGAAGGGTATTTCGGTGCTAACCCTCGTCCAAGTATGTTAAACAGTTTATTTTTAGGTAATCTTGAGCCGAGTTTCAAGAAAATCGGTCGAAAACACTCAAACGGTATTTCGTTGCCAACCCTCGTTCAAGTACGCTAAACAGTGTATTTTTAGGGAATTTTTACGATTTCGACTCATCATTACTCTATTCGTATCCACTAGTAGTGACTTTTGTGTTTTGGATTTTCTGAAAAAGTAAGAAGGGGGGACCCTTTGGTCACCTCGAAAAACACATGTTATAGCCCGTAAGGATTTTCGATTTTGAAAAGTCGAAAATCTTAATTAATTTTTTTGGACCCCCCTGCGGTCCGCCAGGAAAAATAAAAAAACACGGGTCTAATGAAATCCGATGACCACTTCAGAAAAAAAAATTGGACGAAATCGGTGTGTTGCACGTTCCGGCCTCCCCTCGTAAGTCGTGTATCAGAACGAAACATAGTATTAGAATAAGTTTTGGCTTCAGAGAAAGTTATGAACGAAATCGAAAAGTTCACTTGATATTATATAAAACAGAATTCAAGGGATTCGTGTACGCTTTTAATCTCAGGTAGAGCAGAAATCATTATTGCGTGCAATCGGTAAATGTATAGAAAACGCCAAAACTAGGTACTTTCAATTTGTTCCGTGTAAATGGGTAATATGTAAACGTAAACATAAAAGTGAAAATGTAACTACAACACGCACACATGAAAACTAATTTGGCTCCTTCCTTCGTTCAGACTATTCGGGTTTCGATATACAATCGATTGAAATACCGACACCGAATTCGGATATTTGGAAACTTACTTGCTCTTTTCCATAGAAAGCTAATGAAATATGAAGTCTCAAATTCCCCAGTCACTTTTTCGTGAAAAACTTTTGTGGTATTCCATCATATGTGTACCGTATACAAGGATACCGAAATGAAGAACTTGGCTTGTGAAGAATCGCTAGCAAAAAGTACATACTTTCGAGGGAAAATGAAGACAGACGTCTGATAACAATGCAATGGATTCTGTGTTGGTTTATTTCCATATATTATAGATATCGCAATACACAATTTATGCAACCCAACAAAATATATAATTTCGTATGCATATAGAGCTAAATATTATTACTTCATAGTTTAGACTAGTGATGTGCGCAATCATTTGGCTTTAGCCAAAATTAACAGTGAGAAGTTACAATTCAGTGTGAATTAGCTACATTACATATTTCCACAAACATTTCAGAAAGCAAAGCATAGTCTAGTCAAACTGAGCACAAATAATTAACGATGGATTGCGGTTCACTGTGTTTAGAAGACATGTTCCGAATTGGACCTTATTTGCCATTCCGAGAAATGCATTTTTGCATCGACTAAAAATTCCGTACAGAACTTCCTTCTAGTTCCAATATCACGGAAACTTTTTATTATTCAAGTATATTATTGAATTCCGTTCGATCGAGGAAACCTTTTAAAATGACATCGCAAATCGCAACCACAACATACGAAATGTCTATTTCAGAGCTTTATCCTTTCAAAGTACTGAGGCAGCCGGCCGGGCACCACAATATTTTGAGCACATACATTAATTCTATTGAATGAAACCCAAACCTAATGAAAATGCTAAAAATTATACAACCACTGCATTGGTGTAAGCCTATATGTGGAAATATTATTAGGGGGAATATGTATGTCAATGACATGTTAATGAGCCGCTGCTGACAATTAAACCACAGGAATATAATTGTCATCTCGGATTTGTTAATCGCGTTTCAGAATAATTCTAATTGGAACGACGTTGAGCAACGGGAATCTTTCACAAAAATAGATACGATAAAATATAATATACGGGCGTTTGTAACGAAAGCATGATCGAATCCCTATACTACTTCATTGCTGGATTGTGGTTATGTTAACTGTAGGCCTTGACCTCCTGAAAAGCTTTTTATTAAGGTCAAAACCCCTGCACAGGTTTGAACTCAAGGTACACTCAGTCAGACACACAGGCAGGGTACATAGTACACGGTGGCGCGGCGTCTTCTGCGGCGCATCTCCCGGACTCGGCGAAACAGTACCCCTTTGAACTTTTAACGGTCAGACCCTGTAATAAAAACCCACGTTTGTTGTGACCTTTTTCCAAAGTTGTTCAGGAGGTCAAAACCTTGTATACATATATACCCAAGATTCAGGCACATTGTATAATTTGCAATGTCGGGACAAGTCGTTTGGGATTACGCTCGCTCTGCTTAGTTGGAGTTTTCGTTAGACAAGTCACAGTCACAGTCGTATAATTCTGCACAATCGGTTTTTAATTTTTGTATATTCCTTACCGATTTCACAGTAATGGTTTAACAATGTGTCGAAATGTATTTTGCTAGCTCTATACCGTTTTCCTCAAAAATATCCATGAGAAATAAAAACGTCAAACTTAAACTTAAACTTAAACCTCTCCACTGAGATGAATAATAGAAAAGCATAGCAGTATTGCATAGTTATAGTGGTTTTTACTGCTTGCTAAAAAGTCCATTCGTACAATTAAATCCATGCATGCGTTATTCATGATTCATTCATATGATTCTACGCAATGTAAAATGCAATGCAATCCAAATGCAATGTGGTGAGAAAAGAGTAATTTATATTCACTCTCTATTATCTCTCATTTTAATTTCAAGGCTTTTTTTTGCGAGGCGAAGATGTGCTTTGAGGATGCTGTTTGTCTGGCCTGTTGCTTATGGTCATGGTCAATGTTATATCGTCTTTCTTGGTTTTATGAATAACACAAATCATGAAAGATGTAGTAAATAGTAATGTATGGAAATATAACACGAAGTTGCACGAAAAATCGAGTGTACCAATAATGCCAATCGCCACAGAAAGCCGGTATCGGTAATTTTACCATCATGAGCGTGCATTCACAATATCTACACTGCAGTGCAGTACTGACTCATGATTTTTTGCTATGAATATCGATAAGTAGTACCAAATTATTATTTGATGGTAATCCGACCTATTTTATTAATTTTATTTAAATGCCTAAAATATTTAATCAGGTGACCATTTTGTAAAACTTGCATTGGCTTGTCTACTGCGTTTAAAAGCAACTTTCCATTATAAGGCAGTGTTCATTAAAATGAAATCTTTCTCTCAATAGTCATGCATGTTAGTCTTGCTCAAACTAAAATTCTAGAGTGGAGAGGATAATTGGATCCCTTGCAGGCAATGATTCCTGATTAATACATTTCAATGTTTCTGCCAAATCAAAATTTTTTTCATTAGAAAGTCTTTAGCTGAATATGGACTGAACCTTGTGTGTCACACAGCCACCTCGGCTAAACCTTACAGACAATTAATTTGAGGGATGAAGAAACTACTTGATTACGGAACAATTATTTGTAAGAAATAAATTGAGGACACAAAATTGTAGAACTCTTATTTTATTGACAACTTTATTGAACCATATACGTCAGTATTTCTTTCAGACATAATTATTTTACTTTACTAGTATTTTATGTATAAATTATACTGAAATATCTAAGCCTAGACTCTTTCATTACAGATTATTTACATATTTTTATAAACTCTGGCGAAAAAAAAATCTTTTTTTGAACGTGTCCTTCCTGTTTTACAGTCTGTGTCCTCCGTCTGAGTGCCTTCTTCTATAATGTATTGTATTTTTAATTAGGCTAATGAGCTAATCCGTTAATTACTGTCCTGTCTATGAGTGTGAGAAGAAAAGAAAAAATTCAGAGATGTTCTGCGAAACTGCCCAGTCATCGTCGTAATTTAAAGAATACGATTAGAAATCCAGGTTATTGAATTTACCCTATATTGTAAGAAAAAATTAAACCGAAGGAAGGCAGTTGAACGAGCACACACAATTTTTAGAAATATGTGAGGAAGAAATTGGGTTAATAAATTTTATATTATTTACACAAATCTTGACACAATAGAATTCTCATTTCCAGTCCAGTAATAAAATAGCTCCACATTATATAGGGGAAGATTGGAAGGAAATAAAAACTAAAAAGCCCTACAAGTATTTGTGTAAAAAGTCAATCAGTGTAGACGATGAATTGTTGATCATCAGCTCCAACTTCAACTTGGACATACTGAGGTTCATGTTCATTAATCACTTCGTTGACGTTCATTTGTCGCATAAAATTATTCCGTGACCTGAAACAAAAATAAAAGAAAGAATTAAACAATCGTCAAGGAATTTTTCGTATAAGAATTTTTCTCAATAAATCAGAAAAATTATGAAATTGTATAAAACTTACTTCGCCTTTGCATGAGTGAGGATGTGAGATTTAAGATTCGTGGACTGGGCAAATTTTTTGTTACAACCGTCAAATGGGCACACATAAGGACGGTCACCAGTGTGAATTCTCACATGGGTTCTCAAATTGAAATCAAGTGAAAAGCGTTTACCACATCCTTCAAATGTGCACTGTAAAATTCAATGAAAAATAATTATAATTTAGTTCTAATTTCTCCAGTTCCTAATCACAGGTATCGCAGTTAACAACAGCTTGTGTTTATTCAATTAATTTTTATTTTTATTTTAACTTACTTGAAATGGTTTTTCTCCAGTATGAACCAATTGGTGACGTTTCAATTTCGAGCTCTCTACAAAAGCTTTACCACATTCTGCACAAACGTGTACTCGGGGACCGTGGGTGTGCAAATGTTTCCTCATTGCGGAGTTATCTCGAAACATCTTTGTACAGCCCTACAATTTTCAACATATTCATCGATTACATTTCAGCTCTACTTAAACTAAGTTAAGCTAAACAACCTTTAATTTTACGCTTAATTTTAAGCTTACCTTGTGCGGACAGGCAATGGTTCGAGCAACATCGTCAACCGTTTTCTTCGGTTTGAGTCGAGCAAATTCAGCAAGTTGTTTTGGATCAGACAAGTCCAGACCAGGAATTCCTTGAGGAGGAATTTTTCTTCCAGTCATATACTCCGTAAAATCTGGGTCTTGGTCTGCCCCCGTCACCTCTTCAACTGTTATCTCATCCGGGATCTCTTTCTTCACATGAATTTCTGTAATATCATAAAATATAAATCTTTAATAAGATGTTTATTTCGCGAAATCTCTACATTAACTAACATTATCATGAGTAGAACTCAATCATAAATATTAGTGGAACTAGTGGAAGTCATCCAGACAATAAGACGGCGACTATAAAGCAAGAAATAAAAATAATGCGAACGACAATCCGCGAACTGTCACTGATACTGCATGTGCGTCTCAATATGTATCCCAATTTTAATACATTTCAATTTAATTTTGATAAATAAACACAATACGAACACTTTTCACATTGCATTCATTGACTGTGGCATGTTAATGCTTGACCACAACCCACAACTTTCTTTTAATATGATTTTAAATAAATGCTGTTTTCATGATTTACATGAATACACTAATAATCAATTCAACTGTGAAGATTAAGGAGTACTGAAGAAAATTCTACCAAAGAATTCGCTATTACATTATACACCTGAGCGCCCACGCACGCCCAGGCGGGATTCTACTTTCTCCATCCTCCACATGTAATCTTAATTTTTACACAATTAAACTTTTCTCTTACATGACCACTGATGAATTCCGGACAATCCATCGACTCTGAACTGTATTCATGTTCACTAATTTCACTCTCAACGCCTTCAATTAGTTGACAAAAATTACTTAAACCTCTGGACCCGTGTACTTTCTCCTATGTATTTATTATGACTACATGGATGAGAGCAATGGAGTCCACAAAAGAGTATGGAAGACAAAATCCGCCATAATCATCATCCATTTTTCTTACATGGCTGCTACGGGTTGGGCAGACTAACGCAAGTGTGTGTGAAAATATTTTTACTCCCAAGTAAAATTTAAAATTTTGAATAGAAACAGAAATTGACCTTTCTGAGTGAAAGTTTAAGTTTGAATTTGAAATTTTTGTGAGGGTTGGAGTGGAGTACAAGGCGAGTTGTGAGTGACGTCATATCCTTCACCTCCTACTATGTACAATCCTATCCAACCCTTTCATTTGATACACTTCTTTTTCACACTCAAATATCCCGTCTCCCATACTCTGTAGTAGTAGCCCATAAGAATTTCCCTGTAGATTGTAGATGTAGAAAGTTCAATATTGCATGACTAAAGACTACGACTACATTGCAGATAATAGTGCATGGTAGGGTCGGGATTTCGGGAGTCTCATAGTCCGTCCGTCGGTACGGATTTTGTTGCTTAGGGCTAGGGCGAACGAGAAATGTGTACTATGTTATTAACGAAATTCTAAATCCAACCCTTTTGACGAACCGAAAGATAAAAGAAATGAGAGGGTGAAGCAATTGTATCCCTTTGTCCTCGAATGAAAATAATAATAATAATAGAATGGACAACATAAAAAAGGTCTAATGTAATGATGAAATTCTTCACTTGTACTAAGGTTCCGATAGAATAGGATCAAAATGTCGTAACTATTTTGATATCACTGAAAGAATTCAATTCAATGAATGATTAGAAAAGGAAAGGATGGAGTATAAATAAAATAGTAAAACATCAAAACATGGCCTTTTGAACTTTCAGCAAGAAATTATGGAATAATGAACAGCTAATGGATTTTTATGTCAATATTAGACAAGCCGACTTAAAACTTAATTTCTGTCGATAGTATATGCTTGTTGTTAGATTTACGAGAGCGTGAGACAGAGAAAAGAAATTCGATTATGTTGTACCGTATTTCCCAAGAAGGTTTTTTGGGAACTAACTTTCACATTTCCTCAAGGTCATGGTTCAGTTTTACTGAACACCCTCAGATAAACTATGAAATTACCCAGATTTGCAGTAGCAAAAATACTACTTTAATTTTTCCTAATTCAGGTCAGAGTCACTTGAGCCAACATAATCAAAATCTAAACAGTTCTATTTGGTTATCCTTATCTGACCTTGACTCTACCATTTATCCACATTCCTTTCCAAACATTCTAATCATTCCTATTAATTATTTCTAACACCGAATTCGTGAACCCTGGCTAATTAGTATGTAAAGCTAAAGCCAAAAGAATCACAAAATGTTTTTCTGTACCTTCATTTTCTCCTGAACTCCACATTGTGACGGAGAATTCTCCTTCCAACGTCCGAATTTGTACCTGTTTCGGCTCCCATTTTTTGAGCCCACGGGAGGATGGTGAAGCTGCTATCATGAGATTTCCTGAGCCTAAAGGATCTACTTCATGTCTATGATGCTGATGCGTTCGTTTTCTATTTTGTTTGACGCGATTGAAGTGTCTCTTGGAATTATTTGAATTGATATTAACGTGATGGTAGTGACGATGGTGCATATGGGATGGGCCTGGTGGTTCGTCGTCTTCTTCCAGAAGAATGTCATCGTCCAATCCAACCATGTCAGGATCATCATACCCAACTTCTTCTTCATGGTCATGACCTGACTCTAACATGACCTCATGTCCAAGTGTCACTTCATCATCCACACTAATTTCAATCGCTTCATCCCCACTCATGTCCAATGGAACATCCACTGACTCAATCTCTACTTCTTGCATCTCAGCCTGGATCTCTACTTCGGTGATGACATCCGAGTCCAAGCAATCGTCCATCATCATGGATGTGACTGTACAAAAACAAACAAAAAAATAATTTATGCAGATCAAATCAACAATAGTGCCTGTTTGTGACAATTTACAAATGTGTTTTTAAAAGTAAGTCGTATTTACAATACTCAGAAAGTGCACATTTCATTTTCGAAAACAATAACAATATTTTCCTGGAATCAAGAATATATTCAAGTGAACACTGTTCAGGCAATTATAACCAAGTAGGTAGGAAAAAGTGGATATCATAATCATAATTTGTGAATGTGATTAGAATCGAATTGGACTAACGCAGATCTAGAGAATATGGCCAATCCACTGAATCCATGTTAATTTGTTTATTTATATTTTTATTGAATAAAATTGAGCTGACGATGGACAGATATTCAGAAATTCAGATTCAGAGGAATCAGATAAAAGTATTTAATTCCAGTTGGTGATACATGTTAGAAGAGAAGTTATAATCCAGTACAAGTGGCAAGTGTCTAAACGGAAAAGTTTAGCATTCCTTCCTAAGTTGAGTGGGGAAATACTTTATATTTTTATTATGTATTGTTCTTCAGTAGAGCCTTTAACGTTAGCTGTTTTGAAACAAATAAGAACTGCAAGAAAACAACACATACATTGTCGGGTACATTTATGAGGTCAGTGCAATAGGAAGAACAACATGAACATGACGTTATAAATATTGTTTTATTCGAACAAGGTCACTGCTCGTTTCTTGTTTAGTGTAACGTTAAGTAGGAACAAACGAACAAACATTTATACATAACATTTCTACTTAATTGTAATTGTACCAAAGAAATAAACCTAATACATGACAGTTGACGTTTAAGTCCCCAAGCAAAAACATCAATAAATTATTTCAAATCAATCTGTAGTGTCAACATCTTACCAAACGATAAACCACTCAGCAATCAATCCAATTAATTTATAATTAGAAATACATTTCAGCAGTAAAACTAATTTGCCATGTCCCTGTCTGTCACTGACTCGTGCGTGGAATGTAAAACAATCAGCGAAAAAACAAAGCAATGAATGATGAGTGCACCGAACCCACCCAACAACTAAAATTTTCTGAACTCCTGAAAACTATTGAATGAAATGACTGATTGACACTGTGGTCACTAATCATACCCATCATCACTGAAATTTTCCAACCAAATTATTTTACAAGTTCAATTAAATTATGTCATTGTCGGTCACCCATTGCCCATTCTTGGCAGTTACAAAAAATTAATTTTCATCAAACTTATTTAATTTCTAATTTACTTACCCAACCCGTGGTCGATTGAATTATGAGGTGAAGGATAAAAGGTCTTGGTTTTTTTTCGTCTTTCGTTTTCCACTTCCACTTCCGACCACGCTTGGAATTCCGCCGCCTTTTCCAAGAAATTTCCAATTCGTCCGCGTGTTAATTGTACAGTTTTTTAATTGACTCAATGACGCCCACGCAGATCCGTCGTCAATTTTCAGTGTACTTTTCAGTGGTCGTAATTTTTCTTGACTTTTGAAGAACTTTTTTTGTTTTGTTTGAAAAGAGTTATAAATTTTTCTTGTCTACACAAAGAGGGTATATCGACAGTAGCAGTAGCCGGACTATAAGAGAATCCGTGGACTATACAGAATCACGTCCCCCATCTTTTTTGTTTATATCTACGAACCCAACCATTCGCCCTTCGTCACCGGCTCTCGGGCTCCGGCGTTGTCGCAAAATTGTAGGTGCTATCAAAAAGCGTTACAGATTTTGAGCACGGCACACAGTAAACTGGGAAAGTTGGACAACACTGGGTAAATGAGGGAAAGTGGAAAAGGTGCAATGCGAAAATTGAAATGAAAGAGTGGAAAGAGAAATATTGAGCGGGAATGATAGAATGAGAGAAGACAGAACGTTCGCGCTGCAAGCAAGCGCGCAGCGCAGAGCGCGGCCATGAATGATTAATTTGGAGATTCCGATTCCATGATAGGGCCAGGGCATTGCCCGGCGCCCGTGCGGGTGGAATTTCAGAAGCCTTTAAATACATGTACTTTGGGAAAATGTTGAAGGACAGAAGTACAAGTGTACCAAAGTACTGTTGTCTCATTCCGAATAGATAGCGCGATGGCCGCCCGAACGACTATTTCGGATGCGTTCGGGTAGGCCATCGCGCTATCTATTCGGAATGAGGCAACTGTACACACATGTACAATTTGGTACTTGTGTAGTGTAGTGTAACTTGTACTTATGGTATTTATTACAGTACACTTCACTTCAGTACAGTATTCAAGCACTAAAAAAAAAAAAAAAAAAAAATTATTTCCATCCAGGGCACCACAATTGTGGACTTTTAAGCCTGGGTATTATAATTTATTCAGTTTTTCATGTTACAATTTGGTTTGTTAATTTTTAAATACATATTATATACAATGAGCAGTACCCATTCGGTCTGGGAAGTAACCCAGAGGTGTGGAAAACCGTTTGGAAAAACCACACTCATACCACTTGCCGAGTCCGAGTATCGAAACCCGTACCACCAGATTTAGAGACAGAGGCCTAAGCCACTGCACCAGAACCTACTCGGACTGCACCAGAACCTACTCGGTTCTGGTGCACATTATACCCCAGCGCTAAAATGTAATGCTTACCAGTTACCACTGATATTCAGTCGATCTGTCAACTTAATATAAATGAAATACTCTTGAAATTGTTGAAATGAAATTATTTTGCAACTAGAATGAAAATATCAGGTATTTGCAATTTTGAGAAAAGTTTAAGTCTTGTTTTTGCAATACTGTACTAATACTAATCGTAAGTAGAGGCCTTTATCAACAATGAACATTTTAACCTATATTTGAGGGGTTTTGAGACCCGGCTTATAATTATGGGTGTCATTTCTCACTTTTCTCATTCAATTGTATAGCCACTGTTTAAAACCCAAAATTGAGATACAGAATACCAGATTCGATTGCTCTGTCTCAACTTACCCCAATTCTGACGATATCAGAAATTATATCCGCGCAACATTTAATTTCCTCATAAATATTAATCTTCAATTCTTCATCTTCAAATCTCTTTTCAAAATTTTTTAAAAGTTTTACTAAAAGTAATACATGACATTTATTTTTATCATAATTTTGATGAAATCATGGCACTGACGATTATTTGACAAAGGTGGTAAGTAAAACTCAGGCCTTTCAGTTGATAATCTTTTTAACTTTTTAAATGACCCACGGTTGACAGTTTATTATGAACTCATGTTTTAAAAAAATACATGCAAGTGCAAATAAATTATTTGCAAGTTTTTATTTCAAAAATTTAAATTATTTGAAATAATTCATTTTTGAAAGAAAAACTGTTTTTAGTTTCTCTTCTAGTAAAATTATTAAGAATTATGTATTAATACATTCTTCTTTTAATTCGCAATTAATGATAATATACTGTTTTGTGCTTGTATATTTATTATGTTATTCTGTTATATTTTTTAGGTCCCGGGTAAATACTCTAATGGCATCTTGACAGTCAGATTTTTTTGTAAATTGAGTTGTAATGGAGAACTTGCGCACGTAAGTAGGGAAAGTGTTTATTTTTATAACTTGTGTTGGCTTAATTACGCAATTTTTATAAGGTATGAAAGCCCAGACACACATAAGTTATCTCATTTTTTGGTTTACAGAAATCCGGTCGAGAATATTTCAAAGATGAATATAAAAACAGAACCTGGCACGAGTTATGACGAAGGATTGTTTTCTATTCCCGGGCTAAACTCATCTAATCTGCCCTCAAACTCCTCAAGTTCGTTTGGTGAACTGTGTAAACTCCTTCCGTTATGTGAACCAAGTTGCACACTCTGTGACCAGTATATTCTTCAGTTAAGTCAACATCTTCATTCGAGTCACAGATACGTAGATGATGAGTCAGAATCATTTGTGAATATGGGCTCGTTACTGGAGTGCAACGTTCAAATTGAAGAAAATTTTACGCCTTCTTTTGGACATTTATTAAATGAGACAACAAAACCTGCAGTAGCCAATCGTCCAAAACGCAAACGCACAATGAAACCTGTAAAGACTACCGACTGTGTGATTCCGGACCCTGGTAATCAAGACGATTTTAGTTTAAGTCTTAACGAACCTGAAAATGAATCAGAATCAGAACCTGAAAGTGATTATGAACCGCAACCAAGAAAAACGTATAGAAAAAGGAATATTAGAAAAACTAGAACCAAAAACATTAAAAAAGTAAAAGACAAGACTTCAAAGCATGTGTGTACAGTTTGTAATAAAATGTGTACGAAGGCATACCATTTAAAAATTCATATGAGAACGCACACAGGAGAAAAACCTTACACATGTGAAATATGTGAGAAAAAATTTGCGCACAAGGAAGGCTTGTCTTCACACATGAGACAACACACAGGAGAGAAACCGGTTCCAAAAGTTCCATGTACGGTTTGTGATAAATCATTTACAACAGAATACCTTTTAAAATGTCACATGAGATCACATACAGGTGAGAGACCTTTTACATGTGAAATCTGTGGTAAAAGTTTTGGGATTAAAGTTTTATTAACTCTACACAAAAAAATTCACACGGGTGACAAACCATTCATGTGTGAAATTTGTAGTGCTTGTTTTTTGAGGAAAACAGCTCTGAGAAGACACATGATTACTCATACAGATGATAAACCATTTGTATGTGAACATTGTGGGAAAGGGTTTCATCATAAAGTTGCATTAAATAAACATATTCCAATTCACACAAAAGTTCAACCCAGTCATACGTGTGATGTTTGTCAAAGTAATTTTACGGACCCTAGACAATTATCTTTACACAAGAGAACTCATACAGGTGAGAAAGTTTATCAGTGTGAACATTGTCCCAAATATTTTTTGGCAAGGAAATGGTCATGGCTTCATATGAAGAGTCACAGTGCAGAAAGGCCGTTCGTATGTGATCGGTGTCCTAAATCTTTCAAATTAAAAGGTAATTTGAAGACACACTACATAAGTCATACTGGGGATAAACCAGAAAAATGTGAGGAGTGTGGGAAGTGTTTCGCATTGCCTTACCAATTAAGAAATCATAGTAGAGTTCACACAAAGCAAGACAAAGACAATGCAGACCAGTTGTCTTCTGCTCCAGCTACTACTACTACTACCGTCCAATCTCAATTTAACGTACCCGCAATTTAACATACTTTTAGTGTAACCTACAAAATTTACATATCCCTGATTTTATATTTCCTAGTTTTTAGCTTAGTGATTAAGATTTTGTTATGTAGAAAACCTATCCGTTCGTATATCGTAATTGTGCAATAGCTTGGTTAATGTTGTATCTGAGTTCTACCTCGTCAGTATTTTATTTAACATCGATTAATCTACTCCTTTTCGTATGTATTTGTGTGTACAATAAAAAATAAACACGCGTGGACACTCTTCATGAATTTTATTTAAATTATTTATTTATTCAAATTTTTCATTGTTTTCAAAGAGTTGAATCATAAACTTACGATACGACAAAACAATTTGGAGATTACAGATTTAATTCAATGTAGACGCGACTGTGGACTTGGACTAGATTTTCCTTATATTTGGTAGTTCTTCTATGCACAGCATTGTCGAAACAAGGTTTTACAGTTCTTACAGTATAATTTTAAGTTTTTAACTATTTTACTTTCTTACATTAATCTTAAATTTTATACCTTAACTATTATAAATCCGACTGACATCACGAATTGCGAATAAGCATATTACATTTACATTAACGATAAGTAAAACGATTCACGCACTAAAAACTCTCACGAGTCACGGTCTCAGGTAACACTGTTTATAAAGCAATTCATAATTAACAATTAACGTTATTCCTTAACCCTTAGAGACCCAACTGAGTACACAATTGTGTACACACTCAGTTTTTCGAAAAGTTTCTGAAAAAAAGTTTT
>JAQIXO010000517.1:0-18980 GCA_034700305.1 Protaphorura armata
TCAACCCACGACGCGACTCCGAATCTAGGACGACAGAAATCTCAGGACAACCTTCCTCCTTCAAGACCAAATGAAGAAGTCTTAGCAGAGTAGCTTACCTTGCCGTATTCCATGAAATGTCATGACTCAGATATTGCTCTTGTCGCACCCACTGTTCTAAATATAGTTTCATTGTCTTGATCAACATTTAAAAATGTCAATGTTTTTAACTAAAATTCAGGAAGATTTACAACATGCATTGGCCCGGCGCACATCCCCGATACGATTCCGATATTTCTATTTGGACTGGCGTACGAAAATACGAATGACCACAAAGCGAAACGAAATAACAAATTTAACTGCTCATCGTCAAAGGAAACTTAGAATCTCTACTTGTGCGTTACAAAGTATTTTTCATTATTAAAAAAGTTGATCATGGTTTTGAATGAAGATATTGTAAAGGCTAAGGTAACGGTCTTGTCAAACAATGTGTAGCAGAGGAACGGAACGGTGATCTTGAAAGTTCGTGGCACCCGCCAAATAGAGCCAATTGGCTGGTTGAGAAGGGTAATTAGCATGACGTTAGTTTTTGGTCAAGCCAATTCGTTTTTTCCAATTTTCCTATCAATCAATCAATTTTCGCCAATTTATTTTTGCTTGATTATGGGTATTTTTTAAATAATTTTGAAAACATTCCGGTCAAAATTCCCAAGATCGTCCCGATCCGTGCCAATACTCTGGTACGGTCCATATACTACTATGGGAGTACATGGTGGCCAAAACTCTGTCTTACTATATTAGGGGGTTTCATCAATGTCCACTCAAAAGAATGAAATAAAAAAATTCTTGGAAAAGAAAAGAGTCCTAAGGCGGGTGTGCGATCAAAAGAATAAAATAAAAGATTTTCTCCGTGTATTTCTGTTTCCGCCTGGTGTGCGCGTAAGTTGACAACAGACCATTACTTCATCTGTAATGCAGAGGAAATACTCCACGAAATGACAGCTTCTAAATTTTAGTTTATTTTTAAAAATGGGTATTATACTAGAGTACACCTGCATGAGGGTGTACATTTTTTGACCTGGGTGTGTAAATCAGAGCGTGTGTCCACTTATTACTATACACATTACTATGAGATTACATACGCAGATTCAGATTCAGATTTTATTTTATTATAGTCCAATTCAACAAGGAAACTTGAAAATTAATACAAACTAACTCATATTCCACTTAATGCTGCTCTCCCATTCGATATATATTATGGATGCTTTATTAATTAGGTATTTCCATAACCCATGCCAGTAAACATTTAACCATTACTCAATATGTCAGGTCCAATCGTGGTGAATTTTCCAACATGAAAAACAGTTTACTTAACCATTATCTACAAATCCAAAAAATTCATTCTTATCTCTACTGTAGACATAGGCAAAAACGTACACTTCGTCAATATTCATAAAAAATTAACTTCTTAGTGATAACTTTTTATGAATTCGTTTTCTGAGTTCTTGGATTTACCATTATGAGATTTCTTTTGTTCCCCAGGCACAAATTCTGGTACACACATTGGACAGCTAAAACTTCTATTCTTAAGTATTTGAATGTATGATGTGTTGATTCATTGACAGTGAACATCTCTGTCTGTAAAAAGTGAAAAGAATAACTACATTGTAGTTTCCCACACACTGTATCATGTGTGTCACATATTATATCATCTTTAAAATATAACATACAATTTTCATACCTCTATTTCATCAAACTGCGCTGTCTGCATTCACCGGGTCAACTATGTCCTTATTCCTTAGCTCAGCCATGAATGACATCAGTTGCATTTAATTAGCATCATACATTTATATTATGTATTTTAACCTGCGCCCAAAAATTCTTGCGCCCTTGTGCCGCGCACCGCGGTGCACCAAGCTAGCTTCGTCCCTGCTTGTAATTTTTAATGACCATTTGACCGCAGCCTGTTTTTCATGTTTCATTTCTATAACGAACGCCGATGAATCCATATGGTCCCCATCTCCCGAGTGTGAAGTCTAGCATTAGCATTATCCTATAGTTTAACGTGACACGGTGGCTCTCAGAATTTTCTTCAATTCTCATCCTTAGCTTTCAGCTTTCTCTCCCTGTCAAATCCAACGGGTAAAATAATCTTGTCGTCGTCCAACCTATTGTATTCTTTCGGCGTGGGCTTGTTCTGAAATTGAATTAATATTCCTTCATAATTTAAAAAGCAAATCATCACCCCGCACATGCACCAATAGAGATTTTTACCTTGATTTGAGAATGAGTGTGGACGCGTTCTAGTGATAAATGAATATTTGAGTAATAATGAGTATTTTTAGTTCAATTTCCCTAGATGCGTACATGTGCACGCAGTCCATGTATTCAACACGATATTTCATGAAAATGTTTCATTGCTATCATTTTCATCATATTATGACTGTACAATTTATCTTTCTGTGAGAATCTTGAGAAGATTTACGGGTGGGTCATACTTTTGCTATAGCTTTAGGATTCAGCTTCTCGAATGAACTTCGAATGTCGGTTTAAGTTTCGTTTCAGATGGCAAGTCAAGCCATAATACGACGGCGATGACCGTAAGGTTCGTTTGGTTTATGAAAAATAATCCTAAGAAAGCCTCATATTATATATCAGTAACACTTTAATAAACTCATTGAATTGGTAGAGAGGCTCCCTCGAGATTTCTCTGCCGCCAGAAATCCTCCTTCCCACTCCCCCAAGCTCACTCCGTTTTCCCAGTATTTTGAATCCTTTTGTTTTTGATTTTAGATCTGAGTTAGAGACAACAGTTCTATTCTGTTTCGTTTTTGTTTTAATTTTTTTTTACTTTGTCTGAATTTTTATCGTTTATTGCTAAAATTTTAGTTTGAGACTAATCATCCCACTTTTCCTCCAAAAAACACCTGAGGACGGACAGTAATTAAAATGGGGTTCAAGAGTTAAATTTATAATTCTTTCTTTTATTTTGATTTGAAAGCGAGCAACAAAAAACAACAACACAGAGTGTGAAAGAGTCTTGGAAGTTCCAGTGGTCCGTAATTCCACATGGATTTGGCCGGTCGCAACAAAGAAAATAAGGTAAGTTGGATCTTAAGTTGGATATTAAAGTGCGAGTGCTTTCATTTGAACAACTCTGTTCATCAGTTTCATCACTTTCATACTCATCTGAATTATTTCCAAACATTAATTAAAAGGACGGATCTCAACTAATTTCATGTGTCTTTCTTTTTAATTGCACGTAACAGTTGTATCTATCATTGTCATATTATTTAGTTAGAATTAGTTGTGTAGAGTTGAGTGGGCTGTATCTGTACTTTGGATGGTCAGAAGGTAATTTAATTTACAACTAATACAGCTAATCAGTTATGGTCCGCACTGTATGGAATCCATTGAGTTCAACTTCGCGCGCGAATACGGGAAAATTTTCTTTGTGAGAATTGTGTCTGTGACGTTCTGATTCCCTCCCGACTTGTTTTGTTTCGTTTTTGAGTTTGGACGATGAGAAAGGACAGAATAAATTGAAAGAAAAATAATTTAAAATTTAGACACAGCCAGTCAATTTGCTAGAGCTGTGTTGCTGCTAGATTTTTTTAGAATAGGTATGTTAATGCAATCATGTAGCAATGATGGAGGATCAAACGCTTTATGATATAGCACACATACGTTTGCATTTGCTTGTGGGAACAAAGTTTGTTCTCCATGATTCAGTGACGACACCTTTGTAAAACCATGTTCTTGTAAGAACTTCATTGTTGAATTTGGCATATCAGTGTCTAACTGAAAAATTTTATCTTGTCAATTATTTCGCTCCTCTCGCTACTACTACTACGAAAAAAAATATTCGGTCCACTCGTAACTGTATGGCTGGAGCATTATATGACAAAATATGTCAATTTCTAAGTATTTACATAGTAAATTAAAAATTCAAGCAGTCACCTTCAAATAAATTTGTATTTGATTTGTATTTGTATTTGATTTGTACGAAGAACGAGTACAATTATTGAAATGAGAGTCAACTCATCTGACCTGGCTCTGAAATTCATTCTTTCTTATAATTTTTATCTGATGTTGTGATATTCACTCATATTAATACTTTTCTATCAAAAGGGATAATTAAATATACTACATACACGATACAGAATTCCAAAAAAAAGTTAAAAAGAAACTACCGAGGGTAGGATTCGAACTCACAACCTCCCAGCCATAGACGTAGTGCTTAGCCGCCATGCATAAGAGCCACACGTACTGGAGCTTTGAATCTGAACGTACTCGTACTTTGGCCTAACTCCCTTTGCATGCTTGCACACGTTGAACATATGCAAGAAAATGAAATTTTGAAACGCGACTAAAATTTCACGTTGAAAACTTCAAAATTCTTAACACTGAATCTTTAGCCAATGCGAATGTGAGACGACTGAGCCGGGTCCGCAAGTGTGCTAATTCAATGCGCGCCCACAGCATCCCGCGCCGTGGACCCGGTATGTATCAAATTTCAATTTTTCGACATTCAAAATTCGAAATTTCAGGAATGAATAATTTGAACAGTTCTAAGCGCAGGGATAGTGTACGTACTTATACCGTGAATTTTGTAATGAAATTCCACCATTGATTTTTTACATGTATTTTGCATGGGCAGTCATGTTATTAAGGTGTTGTTGGGTTTTTCATAGTATAGTTCTTCATAGTATATTCTCTGGTGTAGTTTAGTCTGGTTGAATATCCTGTGCCCTGTGTGTTTTCTCTTCTTCGGACGCATAAATAATGTTAACAAGCAAGGAAATGAGAATAACCATGTGTGTGTGTATGGGTTGTGTGTGTGTGTGTGTGTGTGTGTGTGGTTTGGAACAGTGGAATCCAACAACCAAGAAAACAACAAGTTCGAATATTTTCAGAATTTAACAGATGATGGTGTGTGCTCTATATCTAGTCACCTCTTTTCCATTCCGAAAATAAAATTGTCAATACAGTGAAAGTGTAGTGAAAGTTCAATCTGACAATTTTATTCTTATAAAATGTCAAAATCAAATAATAAAAATTTAAAAAAAATAACTCAAGTGAACTCCTTATGCCAAGATGGCACGTTGTCGCTTCGCTTCAAGAGGAACCAGCTCGCAGTCCACTGAACCGAACCAGGGATTCCGGATGTGAAAAGAATTCAAAGGTTTCCCATGCCCGACTTTCTATGTCTGGTCCACCATGTATTTTTGACATTTTTTCCATTTGTATTGCATTAGCCTATTGCACCGCATATAGTCTTGGCTAATAGAAAATAGAACGATTAATTATATATTCTTCAAATGAGTCAATAGAAAGAAATATTAATTATTGCTAATGTACACTTGTTCATTGATGTTTAATATAAATCTCTAAATATAAAAAATTATAAAAGTTATTTATATAAGGCTTAGAATTCCTTTAATTTACTAAATAATTTATTTCTTTGTAAAAATTATATTTACCAAGAAAGTCTCAAATATTTTTTGAGAAAATCTGAAACAGCCATATTTTGAAGTTGTGTTTGGAATGCGGAGAGCATAGCATGGAGTTAATAAAGTTGTAATGGGCATAGTGCTTGCTTGTTTGTAGTATGTATGTACACGGAACACTTAACATAATGTGCAGTTTACATTGTCGCAAGTATTAAATGCACGTGTGTATGTGCTTTTGTATGTACTATTTCTTACTTCAAATGTCATCCGTCATCCTGTGAAATACCGTATTTCGGTTATTTCAAATACGAAAGAGTAGAAGAAGCAAAGGCGGTTGCGAACAGAAATGCTGCCATAAACATTGACATTGATAGATTCATAATTAAAATTGACATTCTAATTATTGTATCAATACAGAAATCAAACACGGATTTTTGATGTTGTTATATCCTTAACATTCCGATTAGTCATACATACATGATTTTGTCTTATATTCTCATATCTGAGAGTAATGTCTATTATATAAGTTGTATATATGTCCCCATGATTATATATGCACAATATCTTGCCATTCAGTCAACTGCTGAAACCAATTCAGATGAAAGGAAACGGAAATTCATTTGAAATTGATAAGACTCCGGGACACTTGTCCATTCCAACCAAGTACCGCAGAAGGAGGTCATCAGTTGTAATTCGTAAGTTTGGAATGAACCCAAAAATCTAAAACCCATTGATTTTCAGTGTTCTTTAATCGCTCATTTATTGCCCTATGCTATTTATGTATGCGTTGAAGGTACTTTATCATTGCTGATACGGTTATATTTCCAATCTTGGAAGACAATCGGCGATCACCTCGCGTACTAGAGTAGGTATACGTACGTAGTGTATATTGTATCAAAGCAGTGTTGCGATGTGAACAACTGTGAATTTTGGATTGAGAATTCGATAAAATTATATTGTTAATCAATATAATTGTGATTCAGAATAAAATACAAGCGTAGGATTTGGAATAAATACCGGTGGCCGATCAATTCTTCAGTTCTAAAATTTCGCCTCTCTGAGTCGTACAGTGTAGCCTTTTTGATTCGGATTGTAATGGGACGCCGGGCAGGAAAACACCGACAGGAAATATGTGGGTCAGATACTTTGAAAATGTAATTAGCTGCATTGTTGCACTGGACTGCAAGAGACACGTGGCATGGGCTCAAGTATAATTGTATGTCACTGACAACATGTGAAATCCATAAAGTCTCGTTCTTTGAGTTCGAGAAGAGTTCGTTTGAAATTCTACAAATGCAAAGAATAGCACTGATTAACAATCTTCTTGAAAGCTAATTGCAGGTGTCTCAAAAATTCCTGAAAAGGACGTCACGTCTTAAAACTATTGTAATATTAATATGGTGCTTAAAATAATTGTGGTCGATCATTATTTCGGTTAACAGAGACTCAGGTTAGAAAACTTATATTAAATAATATTATATTAACATTATATTTTTTAACCATCAATTTCGAAATAATTTTAGCCCCTACAATTTGTCACGTTTCTTTCTAAAAGTATTTTTAAAAATTAATACTATTAATTATAAATAAATTCGAAATTCTTGGCTAAAAATATAGTCTGGGCTTCATAGTCTGGGGTTCATTTTTTTAAATCGGATGGGCTATCAGGGGGGCCAAACCGCACGTGAGTCCGATATTCGGTTGCCCCACTGCATCCAATCAAATGTCGCAAATGGACCACGCCTTACAGAAGATCAAAGTAACTAAAAAAAACCTTAATGTTATAATATTAATGTGAATATTAATGTTAATGAAAATATTAATGTTGTCTTGAATTGAGTTGTAGAAATTTTAATACAAAATTGTTCAATTTGTGAGTTCGATGTGTTGTAAGTCCACTGAGATATTCTAATGGAAATCTAAAAATATAATATTGATTAAAGGAGCTTGTTCTTACGTTGCGGATCCGCATCAGCATTAGTGTAGCTTTTACTTGTGTCCGTGGTATGGAAATTCTGATCTATGACCCACGAATATTTTACGGATGATCTAAGAAAAAATTAAAAGAAAAAAATATTTTATTCGTAATGTCGCACGTGATTAATCTTGAAATGTGGGAGGAAAGCAGGAATTCCAAATGGGATTGATGTCAGGCGTTGTCCGGAGCAGATTAATTTCGTATTTCAAGTTGAAGACATTCGGGCCAGTTCTTCTATTCTCATGTACTATGCTATTGTCAAATATAGCAACTTATTACTTGTTAAATATTTTTTCCACCAGCTCTTTCATTCTGATGCATTATCACATATTGAGACTGCCAGTCTGATATTATGTGTTAAAGATTATCAACATTGTCCAAAAGTTCAAATTAAGTAACAAGCATAGCATAGGTACCTGAAGAGCTATTCCTATTGTATCTTTACACAGGGTGAAACAAAATCATCAAGTTCGTTAGACTTTGCATTGTATTTCCTGTGCTGTATGTAGAATTGGGTGGCCCGAAAATCCGTACATTCATTACTAACTTTATTCACATCAGTTTTGACAATTTAGTATGATATAACGTTTAAACAGAAAACCAATACTTTACCCCTTTTTATGGCACAACCTGTGTAACTGACTAAACTGCGTAAACAAAAATTAAACGGTAGTTACATTGTCCCTGTACATACAGTATGTCAAATATGTATTCCCATCTGTAGTACTACTTTCAGTTGAACAATTCAAATTCACCAACCGCTATTACAATTGTTTTGGAAAAAATATATTTTGTAGTAAATTGAATGAGACTCGCGCTTTATAAATTTTCCTAGAGGTGTTAGACCACTTTCACCCCCTCCTTTTCTTCATCATTCCATATTAATTGTAGCAACAGTTCGCGACTTGTAATCGTTAAACTGAAAGAAGTACTTGGGATGGGAATACATATTTTGCTTATGGAGAAATTAACTCTGCATTAGCATTTCAACCCGGAAGCCAAGCTGAAGGGTATGATTTATGAGGTATGAGGTTTGTCTGAAACCGTTCAGAGTTGTCGTGCACACCTTGAAGCAAATGAAGTTGGTATCAGCACTCGCCAAAAAAGTGGGCCTTGAATTTTATGTTGATTTGACGGGAAACTTGATTCGCGATTGGAATAACAAGAAAAACAGAAACGTGTTTTGTTATGCCTTAATAGCCAGAACACTAGGTTCAACACCAAAAAGTGGTGAAAGACTTTCCTTCGTTGTAGCTGAGTTTTTCAGTGAAGTAAATGACCAAAGTACAATACAACACTTCGTTTCAAAAATTTGTAATAATATTTTGAGAGTCAAACGATTGACACGAATTTGCTCATCCATTACATACGATTTCAGTTTCGCACTTCTCCACTCAATATAGGTCAGAATGAATAATGAAAGTCTGGTTGCCTACATTCGAAGGTGTTGGTAACAATTAATTATGATTCCGAGTTTTCGGAGAGACAGGTTGTGTATGATATTTCTTCATGTTACGTCATATTGACTAGTTAATAAAACTCCAATCACCTTTTTAATTATATTACAACCCAACACCGGTCCGACTCGTGCCAGTTCCGGTGGAACGTCAGTCTGGACCTCAAAGTGGAGTTTGCACTGTGTGGTAGCAAACCGCTCCAATAGCCGACCACAGGAAGCCCCTCGGGGAACATACGCACCAAGCCTTGCCCACGGCGGAGAACCATCAGGCAGAAGAAAAAGAAGGCGTAAGAAAAGAACCGCGTCAGTTTAACACCCCAAGCTCCCCCTGGGCTCCCACCCGTAGTCCATAAGAAGCTCAGCAAGACACACCAGGAGAACTTACACATAACAACTTTGTTTCAGTAATCCGATACAAACAAAATCTCGTCACAGGACAACGTGGAATTCTCATTTCTTATGACAAACCTACTCTCGTAATTATGACATTATTAACAGATGTAGGTGTTTACTCGGTTACGCATTACCTTATTCTCTACCACCTGAATTATACAGCGGGTGATTTACCACCATTCTATTACACTTCATATTCTTCAATAATACCGACAGCAAATAATTTTATCTAAAAATCATTCACCATGGATTTATTTAAGAATCGACTTCCGGCTATACTGGATCAGATTCTTCAACTTCTTCTGCCTACTTGACAAAACAACCTAACCCACACCCGAATGAGGGTTTTAACCTTACCTTTACTGAAACAAGTGCCAGATATGTTATCTATACCCCACAATACATGTTCGTCTGTCAAGTGTTAGAACTTCCCCATGAAATACCATTACCACAATATAATACTACAGAAAGAATGAATATTCTTGTGGAAGCGTATCCACTCCTGGATAACCATTTACCTTGTTCAATTACTACATTTACCTTGACAAACGGAACTCTTGACGTCAGATTTACAAAACATTCAAAGATATTCATTGTAATACGGATGGTCTTACGTACGACCACCCGTATGCATTAAATAAAATGCAATGGGTAGTAGACGGGGATTCCCAGAAACATAAATAAAATATTACTGGTATTACGTACGACTCATCTCCACGTTCATTCTCCGCATTCAACGGGAGACATGTCCTGATTTCAAATAATTTATCGTACAATTGGTAAAGTGGCGAATAGTCAAACTTACACGCATGATGTGCTTGAACACCGGTGATATTAATTGATGGATTGAATTCCGTTTGTTTGTTTGGATTAATCAACCAAAAAATTTCTGTGTAGGTCTCGATTGATTTTTCCTAATCGCTGTATTAACTGAATTACACATATTTTGATCAACCCTAAATAATTTTTCACGAATAACTTGTCGCCGTCGAATTAAAAGCAATCTAGAGAGAAAGAACTTCTGTCGTTGAAAGTGATACTCACGCACAATTAAACAGTCGAGACATAAATTCGAATTTGTTATGGGAACCAGAAAGTTGTTTCACCTTCTGGACGCGTCTGTGTTACTGCCGCTAACACTCGTAATTGCTCCTGCTGAGCACCAATAGATCTATTTGAGTACTCAATGGATCTATTAAATAAGACATCTGTTCTGTTTCACCTCTAGTGCAAAATTACGACTATTTTGAAAACCACTCTATTTTCATGTCGTGAGAAAAAAGTTATCTGCCCGATGATTGAAATCACACCGGAGAAAAACTTAGTGTATTGTTGTGCCTTACAGAGGAAGGTAATATAACAAGGCAAGCCGCCTTGTCCTAAGCGAAACAGTTGCCATAAGAACACTTAAGTTAAGCGAAGGATGACAATGAGTTGCTTGGATGGGTAACCATTCCAGTGCTCGTTGGGTGCGACTTGCCGAATCGTAGTTCTACTCGGTGAGTCTAGATGTATCTTCTCTAGCAGTACGGGATTACGTCTAAGGCAATACTAATTCTTCAAGTTTGACTAATTCTCCGGTATAACTCTTCGCGTATAATCTTCGGGTATTGCATTAGCCTCACAGAGCGTACCTTCTCGGTGAGATGTGGATTGCACAAGGACCACCGTAGGAGGAAGTCAATCCAGTAGCCCAAATAAAAAAATATATATATACCAACGCAATCCCAGTCAGTCCGCACCACCGACTCAACCCACCTCACCCACATCAGGTGCACCAACGCCCGAACTACCCCAACCGAACCTAATTCCGACTCCCCCACCAAGACCGAACCGCACTAGCACGCCCTAACCAAATCCAACTCCATAACAAACTCAACTCCCACCTTCTAACACCCCCGGAATCCTGCAGATCTCCACCTACACTCCATCCAGATACTCTACCTGAAGATGAACTTTTTGGCGACGATATAGATGCTGTGGCTGCCTTGGCAGAGCCAGTTGAGCTCAGAAGTCTGGACGTAACCGCAAGCCCACCAAAAAATACACTCCAGAAAAATAATAATAAAAATTAATTCATCTACTCATCCATACAAATATCATTCATTTAAAAAAAGTCATCCATTCAAAAATCCAAATTTACTACAACTATTTTACCCATTTATATTATTATTATACTATATATAACTATTATATCCACCCATTTTGAAAGTAAACACTACCACTCTTGCGTCAGGACAATAGCGTAAGGTTGAAGGGGGAAAATAAAACAAATCAACACTGAGTTTTCCAGACCTATTCACCAGCAGCAGCTTTGCTGAGTAATATCGACGTAGAGTGTATTCTGAGTGACGAGCCAGAAATAGAAAAGCGTAGTAAGAGGACGATACGCTACATGTTAAAATTTGTGTATGAAATAAGCCCTGATTAAGCCCCGTCCGAGGGAACCCCGTCAACTCCGTAATAACGCACAATGCTCAAGTTAATGTGGGGATGGGACAATGTTAATGTCAACCAAACATTAACATCCGAAGTACCTTCATACTTCCTAATTCCTAATTGACGTTAATGCATCTTGAACTGAATTCTTAGGTTTTCCCATCGCCGCTAGAAATATCTCGAATTGGTCCTCATCCATATTTAATGGTTGACCTCACACAAATTTTCAAGAAATATAACGAAAATCCTTCTTTCAGACAATTTTCAGCTTCAAACCAACTTTTTCCAAATGTCGACTTACCTTCACAAAATAATATTTCAAAAATTTTTTGTAACCCAATTTTGATGTTCCCTTGTGAATATCACTCACTGATCAATCGTTCTCTTGTTAAAAATATCAACTTATGTTTCAAAAATCCCTTGTCAAATTTCTAAAAATCGTCTAGTCCCAATTTTTAAAAATGCTAAATTAAATTCCAAGATTTCACTCTCAAAGACAATCCTTGTGTAGGAATACCACGTATTGTTTTCCCACACACACTAATTGTCTACAAGAAAATGTACAAGTTTCTTTGCACACTATAATGTACATCAAAAGCCCGTTTAATATTTACAAATACACAGGTCTCAAGTCATGTACGTAAGTAGCTTTGCATCTGCATCCGCATACAGCAAAACCATTTGTTTTGTATCTGCAATTTCCATCCAATACGAGAAAACTACTCGTTCTCATATACTTGTGTACACACAGATCTTTGACATACGCAATGACAATGACCCCAAACTCCAAAGCATACAAAAATATAAATCACAAAATAAAGCCACATAAAATTGCTAACAAAGTAAAGAACACGTGTACACTTGTCATTATTCACAAAAATAAAAATGTACACTTGTTGTCATGCACGAAAATAAAATGGGCACAATGTAATGTAATAGAAACAATCAATCAAAAACCTTACACTTGTTGTTATTCAAGACATAAAATCATTACCATTGTTGTGTATGCAAGTTAAAAGTAAAACCTATTGCTTACTTCACTTTCATGGTCATTTTCCCGTCTGGTCGTGTGTGACTTTTGAAATCCCTCACCAGCTTGAGCTTATGTACATGTTGGAGCATGGGAAACGACTGTCGCGCCTCCTATCATCCTCGTTCTCCCTATGTCAACAAAGGTCATCTAAGGTCAACCCCATGCTCCATGGGTTAATAAAATCATTTTTCTACTTTCGGCTGAATAATAATTCTGCGACCTACTCAAGGTTGACAAAAGTCATCTGAAATAGTGGATACTCATTTCGCTCCCCTTAAACTGCATTACATGTTCGGAAATTTAAATAAAAAGCGGAATCACTTGTTGGTGTTATTTATAATTAATTAATAATAATTAATAAAAATGAACCATTATCATTACAAATTACTAAAAATTAATGGGTGAATTAATTAACTGCATATATGAATGGTTACAATTTGTAGAAATTTTGAACCCACATTTTAATTTTAATTCATTTTAAATATTGCATCGGAAAATTGGACCGTGGGCGGGAATCAAACCCGAAAGCTAACATTATACGTAGACTTTTATGTTCTTTACGAATTCCCCCACCTATCGGGGACAATTTTTCGCCAGATTTACCCAGTTCAGAGGCCGAAAATAATTCACAGCACTCTAGCCTAGATAACTCTGGCGGCTGCCACCGTGCTAGGCCGACTAAACTAATTCTGAAACATCCAATAAAGTCGGGGCCGGGTCAACAGGAAAGAATTGTCAGGAAGAAGGGGTTAAATGTAAGGATATCCGTGAGTTCGGATATGTCGAGCCTTAGCGCCAGGATTTGGAAGAGAGCGCCCGCAGATGCGGCAGATAGAAAGAGAGAGGAACTGGATGGTTATGGTTAGGAAAGGGACCGAAGATTAATTCAACCCTTTCGGTGAGAATGGCTAAGGCTCTATAAAAATTATTGGTCCAAGTGGACAAAACAAGTGTCGTGAAACACTCGCGTTTGCTGAAGGCCAGCCATAATTGAAGGCTGGATTGGAAGAAGACAAAGATGACAGCGTTCCATTTTGGAAGAATGTTATGAGAAAAATTGAGGAGTTAGGAGTTAGAGTTAGGAGGAACGAATTAGGTCTTGTCAGCTAGGTGGAGAGCTCTGGAATGAGAGTCGAGTTATGCGTGTGGAAGGGCAGGGACAAAAGAGAAAGTAGCTCTTTGCGCATGAGCGATTGAGGAGAAAGTGGGGGACGTTTTTTTGTATTATGGAATGAATAATTTAGTAATATATATATAAATAAAATATAAATAAAATAATACAAAAATAATATAAAATAATAAATAATTAAATAAATATAAATTGAATTAAAAATTAAAAATTAATTTTTTCAGGTTTCAGGTTTTCAGGTTTTTAATTCAGGTTATGGATGGCTAGCAGTTCCCGTAACGCCGATGATTGCAAATTAAGGAATGGGATACACCGGCGTCACCAATTAGAACATTGTACAGCGATCTTAGATGGTAAGTTTAATTAACATCCAATTAATTTTAATACAAGAAAGTAGTGTACTGTCGTGGGTATCATTTCAAATGGATAGCGCACGAACGACGGTATCCATTCGAAATGAACATATAGAACAATTAATTTGTATATTTGGGTATTTATAAAATTTTCTACTTTCAGTTAACCGCATCACTGATGTGATTGATTCTTTGCGAGGCTAACGGTCACGCCGTGGACAGCATTTGTGACCTCCTCGAAACTGCGGATTCAGTGAGGTTTCGAAGATCGGTCGAAGAAATGAGGAATCAGACACCAGTTAGTAACCATTGACAATTATAGCTGCAAATATGTTTTTCTCTTTGTATATTTATCTTCCTGGGATTTCACGTCTCGCCCTACACAGTTTACCCATGTAATTAATTTATCTCCATTTGTTTCGTCTAGGTTGAGTCCCTGTCATCAACCCCAAATGAGTCCTCTGCCGACACCAAAAGGGAGTCTTCGGAGGAAGAAACAACAAGCGAAGGTCAGGCATGCCCCGGTCGGAGAGCAAGAACTGAAGGAGCTTGAAGTTTCAGCATCTCCTCCACCTGCAAATGAAGAGAAGACCATAAAGAAAAACAGCCTGTAGCCAGATCTCAGTAGTGATTGCGCTATCCATAAATTAAAAAGGAATTCTACAGAGCTGACTTTGTATCAGCACAGTTCTCCACCACCTAATAGCGCAGAGAGCTTTAGCTGCAAATTAAGAGAAGTCAAAGATGTTATTGATTTTGGAGAGCTCAATATTAATAAGAAGGGAATTGAGAAGGTGGTGATATTGAATGATGGCGAATCGGATACTGTTGTGGATCTCCTCGTACTTAATACGATGGTTAATAGTGTAAGCAATTCCCCTTCCATTTTAAATTCTTCAAACCCTTCATCCCTGGAATTGGTGGCAGGCCTACCTACTTTGATGAAATACAGAGGGTCCGGTTTGACGTCCATAAGAGAACAGTTAATTTGCGGTGAAGAGATACCGCGATTGGATTAGAAGTGCTTATATTTTGATTATTCTTGGTGTCGGGATTGATTATTCTTTTTGTGTTGGGTCATTTTGGTCACTGAACTGATCCCCAGGTCAAGGTATGGTACCCTAATGACAGGGGTCAAGTGGGGCGTCGTTGGAAATAGGAGGTTAATTAGATCTACACACCAAGTTTCAGCCCTCTGTGACGAACCATGTGCCCTCCAGAGGACATTTCTGTCTGAATTTGACCGCCTTTCTCATAATAAATAAGGTATGACTTAATTTCGTCTGTTTGCTTGACGCACGAACTCTTATTACTTGGGCATGGCAAATTAGTAGGATCACACTCTCAATTCTAGGCTTCAATTCAAGGTCAATTAGTTCTACTTGGTAACGAGTTATTTATTTCAAATAGAATTTAAAAACCCTACTCAAGAAGTAAGTGTCGAACTGGTCCGATGCTACCAGACTGAGCGTAATGCAACTTTGTACCAGTTTACTGAAGCCAAAGAAAAGCGTAAATTTTACAAGAGATGTCTCCATGATGATGATAATCGCTTTATTAATTTTTGGGTTAATAGAATAAATGATCGAATATAACATGATAAGAAAAAACATAAAATTGTAAAGCCGTTTTACAGAAAGATAAAAATCAAATAGTAATTCTACTTTATCTCTGTTTCTGCATTAAAAACCTCACTATGTTCTCGAACAATACATGCATAACTTTTACTTTTATGTACACAAGTACCACTGCATTCTAGAGATTTAGAAACATTATAAAAATAGTCATAGTAAAGATATACGTATACACTGTATTACATGAAATATGATCTTCATCATTTCCATAGTTCACCGTGGAATTCTTTGGGATCAATCTCAACAGAGTTTGAAAATAGTTCTGTTGGTGATGGACAGCCGGCAACAAATGAATCTTTATGGAATTCGTAAATGGTAAGTGGAAAGTTATGGACTTGGGTCAAATATACCATAATTTGCTTGACCATGGCAAGGTCCAGTCCTAGATCATCACTCCAACCTCTTCCAGTGTTAAGGAGACCGCGGATGCCATATCATGCACAGTGGCAAAGTGATAATTCTTAAAATAAACAAAATATTATTAGATATAATGATCATAAGTGTGTGAATTACGATAATAAATGAAATAATAAATGAAAATAAAGCAACTAGACACCTACCTCATGAAATGTGAGATTGATTTGACCAATGTCTGGGGGTGGTATTGGAGGCACTGGAAACAGACGGTGGTTCAAACGGGAAAAAACAATTTGGGGAATCAGGTGGCATGGAGGTGACCTTGGATGACCTTGGGAGGGTCACCAACAAAATTTTCATGAAAAACTAGAAAAATTAAAATTTTCGAAATTTTTTTAACCCAGGGGGCATTTAGGTGACCTTGGATGACCCGGAAAGTATAACCAAATTTTTTTTCATCAAAAACTAGGGAAAATAATATTTTGGTGAGGTTCAGATCAGCACAGGATTGCATGGGATTTCCATAAGGTCCTATAGTAGAAAAATTTTACTGAGGAAAAAAACTTTCCAGGATGACGGTGGTACACGCACCGTCATCCTTAGTCCAACGCCTCTGATCTTCCACATCGCAATGTACATACTGAACAGTTACGGTCATTTGAAAAGTAATCTTTACACCAAACTGACGTGACAATACCAATAAAGATGATATTCGATTTCTTTAAATAGAGTTCCCTCGATGGTCAACGTCCTACCCATTTTGCTCAAGATTTTGCCGATGATACATTTTTTTTTAATTTTTATGCGAATGAGAAGGTAGGTCCTTGGTCCTCCTTGCCAATTTCTATAAAAGTCTTAAAATTTTAGTATAATGTACAGCGTCCACTACCTGACGAAGGACCTCAACGCACCTGTGTGTCAATTAATTATAAATTGTTAGTTCATTAAAACAGGTAACTAAGTAAATCGTCACAGATTATTGGGGAAGTCAAAATAACTTGACAACCAGTTTCAGTACCAGGTAGGTTACTCCGAGTAAAACAAATCCGAAATCTTTGTTGTTTTCAAACTGGTGCTCACAGAAGAGATGGGATCTCCATATACGTAATGGGCACCAGTTTTGTTTATGTTTATATGGACTGGCTGAGTACAGTGTGCACGCGGTGTCACTAAAGTCTTGAAATTTTCGGCCCATTTGGGTTTTTTACGCGTAGTGATGTACCTGGTGAGGAGGTTATAAAAGTATCTTGGGGAAGCTACAGAAATAATGGATGAGGCCTTACCTTTCCATAGCCATTTTTTCTTTTTTGTATTTCAAATTTGCCAATTCCTGCGCGTGTCCCATTATCAACATATTCTAGGACTATGTACAGAGCTGAAGGATCGTGGAATCTTGTGAGATGACATTTGACCTGTCATCTCATAATTGTTCAACGTGGGACATCTCTTGGGTATGAACCGAGATGCGGCCCGCCTATTCATAATAATAATATTATTATGTAATAGCTGACTCATTGTCCACTGTCAGTCGAGATCCGAAGCTTGGAATTTTCCAAGCGTTAGAGTCCAGAGCTCCTCCACAAAACCATTCCCCTCTTAAATTATAAATTATAAATTATATAATATATTGTTTTGTTTTCGTCTTCTTTGTCTTGGCTGAAATGCCCTGAAGTTTAATTTATTAAAATAAATTAAATCACTTACCGTGGTTACCATCCTGTGTGTGTGTACTCCGTCATTGTCGTCCTAGTTCTGTGTTAGATTTCTCCTTCCGGTTTTGGGTCAGCAAGGTCAGTCAGGTCAGGTCCAGTCGTCCAGTCATCCAAACCCGTGGGTCATCTCTTCGCTCTCTCTTCCCTCAAAAAGGTGCGGAGTAAGGTCCAGATAATGTCAAAAACTCAATTTCCGGAACGAAAGGTTACACAAAATTATTAATTATCATTATTTAATTAACCATAAAATTATTGGTAGTGGCTGGGACTTTGCCCGTACGATCTCGCTGCGCAAAATTTTAAAGGGAGTAGCTGCCATATTTCCCCCCTCGAATATTTTCCTAAACAATTATTAATTATTTTCAGTAATTTTTAATTTTTTTCTCTTCACAAGGGACGCTCTTCAGATGTTCCCCTCACGCATTTCCATTCCAATTTATTTTAACGATTTAATTAAAAAAATTCTAAATTCAATTGAATTTTCACGTTCCCCTTAAAATTACAAAATAAAAATTGGCCAAAATTTTAACGGTAGTGTAGTTGTGGTTGTACTGGTGTAATTTGGGATTTGTTTTAACAAATACATTTTCCCCGTCCCATTTCACCCCATCCCTCCATAATCTCATTTCATACAATAATTATAAAATTACACAATTAAATTAAAGTTAAAATTAGTGGCGACAAAAATCACATGTACATGCACGAAAAATAATTTAAAATTCTACTGGTATTTTCCAATAACGTTAAAATTTTCCATCCATTATCCAGTTCATTTCACTGTATTATTTTACATAATAATCCCATTCCGCATCCGTTGTCAATCCATTGCATTGCATTCATTTCCCTCGCAGTGACAGTCATCCAGTGCAAATTATACCAGTACTCCAGTCGTAGTAAGTAGACCAGTCTTCATGCTCACAAGTGTATGTATATATATCGGATCTATATAATATAATAGATTACTATATGCCCGGATCTAATATTCTATAATAGAGACTATAACCATTCTACATTATAAATATATTTTGCACTCATTCATCAGTAGGAATTAGGAATAACAA
>JAQIXO010000518.1:0-18971 GCA_034700305.1 Protaphorura armata
AGAGAAGGGATTGGCGGAATTAAGCAAAAAATATGGACCTGTGTTCAGCCTCTTCTTTGCAAATTATCCGTAAGGTGTCTCTGGACTTATTTTGAAAATTCAGTAACGTTGGTGTTGGCGGTAATCAAATATGTACATAATATAGTGTGGTTATGTTAAATGGGTTGAGTACAATCCAAGAGGCTTTCAAGGATGATCGATTTGCTGGGCGTCCACCTTTGCGGATTTTCCGTGAAAGGAGTTGGGGTGCTCAGAGAGGTTAGTATCTCTTAAATGACATTACCGGATTTTTGGAACACCCTTTACGTTGCCAAAAACGAAACGAATCGACGGAAATTTGAAAAGAATTTAACAACACAAGCTGGTATACAGAGTGGAGCAAAAATGACCGAGCAATAATATAATGTTATTTTTGTCCCACCCTGTATTTAACAAACATCATAAACATCTACAATTCTCAGGTATAATTGGTGCGACCGGTGATACATGGATGGAGCAACGGAGATTCACACTGAGAAATCTCAGAGACTTTGGTTTTGGAAAAGGAACAATGGAGACTTTAATCCAAGATGAAATCATTGAACTCACAAATTCATTAAGGTGTGCAAAATGATAAGCATTTTTTATAATATTTTTATTTAAATATTAATTTATTAATTTTTCAACTCAACAGAAAGGAATTGAATCATCCTGTGTCACTAGTTGGTCGTTTCAATGCATCTGTACTCAACGCTCTTTGGCACATCACTGCTGGAGAAAGATATGGATTGGATGACCCAAAACTCAAACAAGTTATGTCTGTCTTGTTAGAGTACGTCAGAATTAATTAATTAAAACACTTCAGGTGTGACGCTTTTTTTATGACTGCGTGCCATTACCACTGACTTTCTTTCAGTACTATTGAAAAATTAGACCTCAAAGGTCCGCTCTTCATCATGCCATGGCTCACTACACTATTTCCAAATGCGTCTGGGTGGAATGATGTCATTGGTTCCCTTGTCCCTATGTATGCATTTCTCAAGGGACATGTGGATGAACATAAGAAAAATTTTGATGCAGACAATCCCAGGGATTTGATTGACGTGATCCTTAAAGAAATTGGCAGTACTACTAATCCTAACTCAAGTTTCTACAAGGATGAAGGAGGTGGGATAAGATATGTTGTCTATTCATCACTTCCACTAGAAATATAACCGCTACCTAGAATGTTTCAATTTTAGAAAGAAACTTATTGGTCGTTCTCTTGGATTTATTTGGGGCTGGGACGGACACTATGAGTACTTCATTGAGTTGGGTAGTTCTGTACTTAATAACTTTCCCTGAGATTCAGCCCAAAATACAAAATGAAATTGACCGTGTGGTCGGGGCGAATCGGTTGCCATCGTTGGCGGACCGTCCGAGGTATTTTTTGTATTTGTAGTAGAATGTACCTAAGACAACAGATTATTTTCAGGTACGACTAATTTTAATAATTTTATACAGTATGCCGTACATGGAAGCCTTTTTGGCAGAAACAATGAGAATGTCTTCCATTACCCCACTCGGTGTATTCCATTCAACCACAGAGGATTTAACTTTTCGAGGGTACATAATTCCGAAAGACACAATCGTGATGGCTAACTTTTGGCAACTTCATCATGATAAAGAATATTGGGGTGATCCGGAAGTATTTCGTCCAGAGAGATTTATTACATCTAGTGGGAGTTTTAAGAGTGAAGAAAACTTGAATCCATTTTCTACAGGTATATATGGTATAAACTGCAATGTAATGCCATCTTAGGATTAGTTAAATTTAGTTACAGCCATAGACATGTAATGTTGTACATGTATTCAATTCAAATGTTGTACATAGGAAAACGTGTATGCCTTGGTGAGAGATTTGCACGGGATGGACTCTTCCTCTTTACAACTGGATTGGTTCAACAATTTAATTTTGAAATGGACATGAGTCAACCACCGCCATCTTTAGTGGCGCCCATTAATGTTCTGGCTAAACCATTGCCATACAATGTTATCATTCGTGAGAGGCATGTCAGTCAATCCAAACAATAATTAAATAATTATGTGGCATTAAAATTATGTACTATATCGACAGTAGTAGCTATTATTGATAAAACAGGAGTTAAAAAAAGTGAATTTTGTTGCTATGTTTGTCCGCTACACCGTAACTGCTTTTTAGTGAAGAATTGAAAAATAAATATTCAATGTGGAGAGATTCGATTATTTCGTATGTACAATTGGAAATCTCCGAGACTCGGGTTTTGGAAAATAATCCAAGATGAAATTGTGAAATTCACACTGACTGAGTCTAGTGTTATGTTGAAAATGTTTTGACACGAGTGCAAAATCCATGCACCATGCACTTTGTCATACTTAACATTAAGTTTGAATCATAATACGGTATAGTTTTCATAGTGTAATTAGAATGAACTTTATCTTTGAACGGAAAAGGCAATGGAGATACGGATCATGTTGTTCGCGGTGTCGTAGTATTGGAACACCAGTCACACAGTCACACTTGATAACGCTTTAACCGCACACGAAGAATTGATTACAATTAAAGGTTACATAAGTCACTTGCAGTTCAATTCAGTTATAGTTGGGTATTTAGCACAGAGTAAGAACGAGTTTCTATTCTACATTAACAATCTTAATGGTAATTAATGAATAATTAACGATGATTAGACGTTTAATCAATTACATATTCAGAAAATTCAAATTCAGAGCAATCAAGCACAAACGTCGTTGGTTTTTTTTTGTGTTCATATTAATTACATTCAATGGCAAAGTACCAAGCGTATGCAAGATCTAGTTTGGTCTAATGTGAGTGGACTTACTATATCCCTTTCAAGCCTAATCTTTCCCTGCCTCGGCTCAGAAGCAGATAACGAATTGACAATAAAAGCAAGTGGGGTTCGAATGTCTGTAAGGATCTAACCTATAAATAAAAATACAAAAAAATGTCCCTTTCTAACACACTCAAGTTTTCCTATATTACTAGAGCCTACACTTCTCTAGCCCAAATGGTAATTTAGACTCATCCAGCATACGAAGATTGGTGTTCAGCCTAGCTGTACACCAACCAATACGAAAGAAAAAATACAAGATGATAGTCTGTATAGCCTTCGGGTGCATCGGACTTAAAATGTGTATTTTTATTAATTACATTAATCTCAATTATCACATCACTGGAATTTTTTACTTGTTTACATGGATATTTTATCAATCATGGCCCATCTGTGTCAGAGTTTGAATTGAAAAGTGAATTTGGCGTGAATTCTGTCAAAAATTTTAGTGGGCCGACACTTTGTAGTGAAAGAGAGACGTTAGAGGGCGGAGTTCATCAACGTGTGGTGTCTTTTTCGTTATTTATTAAAAATGAATCAGATTCTGACGAAGAGATGGAAACCTATAGAGTGTTGAGATATTACGTTCGGTTCCTGGAATTATTCAAAACTATGAACTCATTCAAAAATTCTACCCAGGATGGATCATGAGACTTTTCACGAATATTCCAAATGTGGCAGAATTTTCTAGTTTGGAAAAATGGCCAGGGTTAAATTCAAAATATTTTTTTACTTGTGATGTGACTAAAATCGCAATCCCAGGATCAGGAGATTTACAAGATTTACTTGAAATGGCATGGAGATTTTTACCGATTGCTGATCCAACTGTCGACATATTCGTTGTTCGAGATTTGGACAGTGAGATAACTGAGAGAGAAAGGGCGGCTGTGAAAGAATGGGAAGATTCTGAGAAAATATTTCATGCTATGAGGGATAGTCCACATCATCGGAATATATATCTTTGTTCTTGGGGGTCTTTGGGGTGCTAAAAATTATTTGATGAAACCGGCCGCGCAGCTACAATTGCAAGATCAAATTATTGTGGTAATTATTCATACGTAATTAATTAACACTCAATTTTTTGTCTTCAAAATCTAAAAAATTGGCATGAATATTTTTCGACACCTGCAGATGTCGTGTGAGTACCGCCAGAAGAGGACATGCATCTGTAACGATCAGCATCTGTTGAGAAATCTTGTGTATCGCCCCTTTAAAACTCAATTTCTGATCCACGATAGTTATTCCTGTGACAAATGGATTTCATGGATGGACACAGTAGTGCCATGGCCTACACGGCGAGATAAATCACATGACGATTTTGTGGGTTCTAAACATACGTATGAGAGAATGAAATCTAGTGTCCCAGTTTGTCCGGTTCAGTGTCGTCCTTCGTATGGAAAAGACTGGGAATATTGTTGAACGATTCTAACGATGGCAATAAAAATTTCAGCGTTGCATTTTTCTAATATTTTTATACGGGTTCGAGTTTCCCAAAAATTGTTTGTGCATCCCACGATTTCTTCATCAAAGTAAAAATTACACTAAATACCCGTGTGAGATTTTATCGACTCCATGCATTATTTACGCGAATTACATTGCATACGCAAAGACGGCAAATTCTCCAGAATTCCGTGAACTTATGTATGTACAAGATGAATCCGTTACTCGTTACCCGCTCCCGGTATAGAGGATTGACATTTGGATTCTATATACTAGAAAGTGTGCACTGCAAAAAAACATATGGCTACTAGCTAAAAGCTAGAAGTAAATCTGGTTATTTTTAGCACACAATGTACAGTATCTGTATACTGGTTTTATGCCCACAGTCTACAGTTACGAGTTACCTAGTTGGGTGTGGTTCTACGATATAGCGTACTAAATGTCATGAATAGTGTATGTAATTCCCTAATTCCTAATATTATCTAGCCAGTGCTTTATCGCCAGTCGCGTGCCCATGCATGCATGGTCTATCAAATCCATGCAGTCGAAATACGAGAATAATACGCAGAAAGCGTAAGTGCACTTTCTTATTAAAAAATTTACAAATTCCATCTGTAATGAGGACAAGACGTTGTAACGAGTCCCTTCACTATATAACTTTTATCTGTGCATTAAAAAAATTTAAATTTAGAGCCATCAAGTTCAAACGTCGCTGTTGGTGTGCGTGTGCCGTCCTCATTTTAATTATATTCATCTTCGTATTACTTTGGTTAAAACTTTATACATGCTTAGAGGGTTATTTTATAAATTTTGGACCATCTTTGACAGAATTAGAATTAAAAAGTGATGATTTTGGAATCAATTCAATCAAAAATTTTAGTGGGCCGACACTATGCAGTGAAAGAGCGACGTTAGAGGGCGGAGTTCATCAACGTGTAGTGTCTTTCTCATTGTTCATTAAAAGTGGAGTAGGAATTGACTATGAAGGTAACCAAGTGACATGTCAATCACATTTCATCGGAAAGTAAGGGAAACTGGTTGCCCTTGTCATTTCGCTGCAGTCGGAATTGACATGCCACGTGGTTTCCTTGTTATACATGCAGATGAAAAGAAAAGTGTATTGGAATACTACGTTCCCGGGATTATTCAAAACTACGACCTCATTCAAAAATTCTACCCAGGATTGATCATGAGACTTTACACGAACATTCCAAATGTTGAAGAATTTTCTAGTCTTGGCAATTGGACGAGTCAGAGTGAAAATCCAAAATATTTTTTTATTTGTGACGTGACGACAATCGCAATTCCAGGGTCAGGAGATTTACAGGATTTACTTGAAATGACGTGGAGATTTTTACCGATTGGTGATCCAACTGTCGACATATATGTTGTTCGAGACTTGGACGGCGAGATAACTGAGAGAGAAAGAGCTGCTGTGAAAGAATGGGAAAATTCTGGGAAAATATTTCATGCCATGAGAGATAGTCCACATCATCGATACCATTTTGTTCTTGGTGGGCTATGGGGTGCCAAAAATTATTTGATGAAGCCCGCTGCGCAATTAGAGCTTTTGGACCAAATTATCGGAGTGAGTTTACATAAAAATATATTCTTTACACAAAAGTACTAAAAAAATGTCCGGAATATTTTGTACTGAAGATGTCGCGAGAGTACCGCCACAAAGAAACCTGCAAGTGCAATGATCAACATCTTCTGAGAAATCTTTTGTATCGCCCGTTCAAATCACTATTTCTCATCCACGATAGTTATTCCTGTGATAGATGGATGGACGCCGTGCCTTGGCCAACACAGAGGGATAAAGCACATGATGATTTTGTGGGTTCTAAACATACTTACGAGACACATAAAACTAGTGTGCCGATTTGTCCTGTTCAGTGTCGTCCGACATTTGGGAAAGACTGGGAATACTGTTGAAAACTATTTACGGTACTACATATGCATAAAAAGCAACGACATATTTTTTATTTGAATTTTTGTCTAATAAAGAATTATTTTACCTAATCAAATCAAATTATCCAAACAAGAAAACATCTAAAATTTTTGGGAAGAAATTCCCAAGTTGAAACGATTAAAAAAATTTATCATCCCCAATCCATTGAATCCGTACATACTCCACAGAAGCCCCCAATTCAAACAAAATCACTAGGGTCAATATTATTAATTCGCTGCTCACGCCCATGGCTATGCTACCCATTATTCCTCGGCTCATAATTCTAAAATCCAAAGGAATCAAAAATTGGTAGTTTATTGTTACCTAATTCTTGTTGCAAATGCAAGATATAATCTTACTAAAAATCACAGTACTGCTCGGCGTATACAATTGGTGTGAAAATAGATTTCCGACTAGAATTTAAACAAATAGTGAATCTGAATTTCACTGACATGAATGATGTGCTCAATAATAAAGTTCAACTATCAATCAATATTCCTCTTCAATCCGTTCTTTGAGAAAAAATATACACATGCACATGAAACAATAGCAATTTCGGATTTGGACCAGTTCAAATCAGTTTACTATTGGTTCCATTTTATGGATAGAATATTGTATGTAGAAATAATATATCAAAGAGAAATAGAACCCAAAACATTTAGAAAGAAAACAAGGGAATGTCAATGGCGCTACATGACTACCAGGACCTTACAACGCAATATTTTCTTTCTGAGTTCAACGTGGTGCCCTGGATGAGGTTTGGATAAAATTTTCGTGTTATAATAGAAACACTTCAAAATACAATTTTTTTTTGTAATTTTTTGAAATGCGAAGTTGGAAGTCGGAAATCGAATCGTTTTTCTTAGGAGGTACTACAGGGCCTATGAAAGTTGGAATGTTATGAGATAATCTGAAATTACGTCTAACTACTCTACTAACTACTTAATAACTAACCCGTAAAGGACTTTGCGAATAATTGTACGTATCCCAAAGTTCAATTATCCTCATGTAAAAAAAAACATTCGACCACGCACTCGGCAATTTCAAATAAGAACTTGTACCTGTCCTGTCCTGAGCCTTGTACTCCAAGTTCATCATCATTTTATAAATCATAAATAGACTGTGGTAAGCCCGTTTTGAATTAGTTTTTTATTACAGGAAACACACTAATGCTTAAAGCTAGGCCGGGCTGTAATGAAGGTTCATTTAAAGTCTACATACAAGCCCAGGTTTCAATAAGCATTGATTTAAAGTATGTGTACTCTGTAAAAACACACAAGGCCCATTGGTTTATAAATGTATTGTGAATTTATATTAGTGTGGTCCTTTTCAATCTACAATTTATAACCTATTGTTCTAGACTTTCGTTATTCAGTTTTACAATGCCGTCTATTTATTGGGCCAGATTAGAGTAGGCTGGAAGACAAACTTATCCACCGCACTGTGTATAAAAAGGACAGAAGTCTCCTGAAACTTCAGTGTTATACGAATATACGACTTAAGCTTTGTTAATAAGAGAAAATCAGACTGTACAATGATTCGATTATTCCTATTCGTGTGCATGGGAGTGGTGCTTTGCGCTGGTGTTCAACAAACATTGACCATTTACGATGGTTACACCTACACTGGAAATTCAGTAACGTTTGTGAAGAAAATGCCAGACTTGCAAAACTATTCACAAATTTTGGACTCCCATAATACAAAATCAGTATGCTGTACAGGGTGGTAAGTCATTAATCTTGTGTGATTGAAATACATAAGAATTAAAAAAGTATATAAGCTTTGAAACTGATGAACTATTTGATTGATATTCACAGGTGGGTCACTTTTAGTGAAGGAAACTACACGGGTAATACGGGCACGACATGGTTTTGTAATTCAGTTCTCGAGAATTGCATTGACATTACTGAAGGGGGAGGGGGGTACGTGTACAGTGGTTCCCTCAGGTATTTAGGACCCGCTGATATCAACAAAGAGGCAATCTCACTGTACTCATCGACAACTGGATCGGGTGAGGAGATCGTCGTGGATTATGCTCAAGAGCCAAACATACCGTTTCATACGATTTCACTCTTGGTGACTGGGAGGTCCAATTGGACTCTTTTTGAAAGACCAAATTTCAGTGGTCCGTCCATCTGTTTTGAGTCTGAAGAGAATGAGACATTTCTAGAGACAATTAATTACAATCTATGGGACATTACCACTATAGGTTCCATAAAGAAAAGTTGTGATGATACGTGTTTGGCCTGGCAGAGAGCAGCGCGTGTTCCTATTCCACAAAAAACTACACAAAAATAATAAAAGCCTATTTGTTTTTGATTCTTAACAAAGTAATTACCATACATTACCAGGTGTTGTGTTTATTTTTAAAATGGGAGTATTCGAGTACTCGTTTAATACTACATTAGTCATTCAATCTCTCATACGTAAAGTGCCGTCTATCGAGCTACCTACAACTCCAATTACAATATCGAATGTGACAATTTTGTTTGAAGTTGTTAGTTTTTTATCTCAAGAAATCCAGTTTTTGCAATCGGATTGGTTAATTATTTACTCACTATGGATTGTAAGAGAACAATTTCAACCGTAAAAATGACACCAATGAATTTCAACATGAAGGATTTTGTAATTGTGAATGCTCCGAATCCCGTCAATCCAATTTCGGACGTATTAATTTGATTTTCCAATCTTTGAAACTGTTAAAAAAATAAGGCCTTTAATAATAATTAATAATAATTAATTTTGAGAAACATTTTCAATGTGCTCTCGCTGCCAATTCTAACCTCTGGCAAATAGAATTGTTGTGGACACTTGGCGAAAACAGATCGAATACTTGAAGCATGTTCATTAATTTTAGCAGCTGACAAAGCTACCAAATAACAACGAACGATTTGATGTATGAATGACCAATTCGCAAATAAGATAGCCAGAATATTCAAGTTCTCGTGGGGTTGTAAGGAGCGGCAGATCTAAGATAATATTATGTAATTCAATGTGCATAACCTATTTTATTATAATTAACAAAAATGACATTACTTTGAATGAAATATGGTACAGGCTGACGGTGAAGGACATGAAGACCAGAGGAGACAGAAATTTTTCAAAAGATGCGAGGATCTTACTAAGTGTTTCAAAATCATTCATGAGATGTCTCCATTTTTGTGAATCTATATAGTTTAAAGAAAACCATGAATTAAAGCTGTACTTTTATATGTGGTAACGGTAAGACATGACTTGCACGCATACATGTTTACATGTACCTGTTGGAGTTGACAAATCTTCATTGTTCAGTAATTCCTTTGACGCACGATGAATCAAAAGTTTGAATTTGACATAAATTACCCTTGAGATGACAATGATGAAAATGTCACCAAATTCTCGGGAGCAGATTGACAATGTGTTTGTAATTAAAAGAGAGGTCACTACCATGGGATGATATGGAACCACGGGTCTGACGAGTGGAGAAGTCTTTCGGTAATAATATTCCATCACACTTACCGCCTGATTTTCGGTTCCGTCTGGAACATAGTACTCTCGATAGAATTTCAATGATTTTAATATAAGTAATATACGTTAATGGTAATGATCATAGTCTTACTCAAAAATTTCATGGAATCAAAGAAAGCTCCAGACAAATGCTTGGCGTAAAATAAAGCATTTCCAAGGGTAGTAGATACATAAACGCCACCAACGATGATGGCGACATCTCTACGCAAATACTTGTCATCTGTCGTGTAATGAAATCTCATTCCTTTCCACTCTTTTAAAATTCTTAGAAATGTTTCCGCATTTAGAAGGAAAAACAGGTAACTGCGTGTAATAGTGGATTATATTCAGAAAATCAATTACAAAATGCACATATTTGGATATATTTAACCTGCAACAACCATTCGCATGTAGAACCCCAAATACAATATTTGAAGCAACTTCTTGTACTCCACGTCCACTGGATTTAAAAAATCCTAATATTTGAAGTCCAGAATTTACCGCCAGCCAAAAGCTGATGACGCAGTTTGAAATTCCACCGAAACTTTTCAACCTTATGGGAGTTCACATCAGAAATCAATTAAATTAAAATATTTTTAAGGAAATTGAGAGGTAACGAACCGAAACGTTAAGTCTTCTGTCGTTTTCCCAGAGAAGACGCCACTATAAGGAATCACGCCGATGATTCTTCCAATGATAAGGAGGACTCTAATATTCCAAGATAAATCCTCTTTTGGTGAAAATTTTTCGTACGGTTCCACTTCTACTACTGTGAAACTCGACACAGTTTTAACTGCGGGTAATATTTTATTTGAGACCCAGGATTTTGATTTAAATTCTGTTGCTCCGCTCATCTTCCAATGTTGGAAAAATTAGTTCTGAATTGAAATACAGCCTGGTGAATCGTTTTCATACCAAAATTTTTAACCGATCGACTTGAACCAAACTTTAAGTTTTAAAGTGTTTATCTTCCCTTAGAATCAAAATGCACGCGATCCTCGAGTTTCACAACCATGTTTAGTTTGTCTATAACAACGGGACATGCTATTTTGTAATGACTGCTCTTACTACTTACTCAACTTGACAACGTGAGGCGATGATCATCAAACCCGCGTTATCGAAATCGTAGTCCTTAAAATATATAACATGCAATCAAACTTTTTAAGATATGCAGACAACTCGCAATCATTTTTTCTCATACTTTCTGTACAGTCCAAATTAAGAAACTATCGTACGGGTAGGGTGTGAGATCTTATCCGGTTTTTCTTATTCGCAATCTAGTAACATCTTTTTTAGTCGGCTGTTTGCATTTTTTGCAGAATTTCAGAATTTGCACAACGCTAGTAACAGCCGACTAAAAAAAGTAATCGGTGAACAAGTTTCAAAAAATTCAAATCAACTGTGCCCCTTAAGGACAGGGACGCCAAATGAAGACGAATTCGCCTGCAGGGTACAGGTCATCGTCACTTTCATTACCCTGAATTTCATAAATTATCTTGTGAGCACTGAGTCCATTCTGTAGTGGCCACATTGTAATTAATACAATAACATTGCTTGTATTTACAGCTGTAAGTTTCAGAAAAATATGAAACTTGGTGTAATGGTCAATTAGGATAATGCAGATTACGAAAATCATAATATCCCGTGCCCCGATTGCGGTTTCGACCCGCCCGGCGGGGTCAAAGTTTAAAACCAATGCTATCTAATGTATTGAAAAACCCAGCCTGTGGTGTCTCGTCTTGCCCCATCTGACTTCCTCGCTAGTTTTGCAATACATTAGATGGCACGGGGTTATACACTTTGACCCCACCGGGCGGGTCGAAACCGCAATCGGGGCACGGGATATTATGATTTTCGTAATCTGCATATTCTAATTGACCATTTCACCAAGTTTCATATTTTTCTGAAACTTACAGTTCATAATGTTCCATTGTGAGATGTCCTCCTACATATTTTCGGACAAGGCGAAGTTAGAAACGAAAAAGAACATAGAATCTACCTCATCGTGAAACGGACGGACATATCTACTTTGGGATATCAAAGTTTAACAGTGCGTGTGCTTCACGTTGTTGGCACTAGGTGAGTACACACAATCAACGAGTTCCTTACTTATTAACGTCATAAACTATCAGTCAAATAGTTCAGGGCAACAAACAATCGAACATTCGGTTATATTCGTTTATTTCATTCAGTAAGCTTTACTTTGTCATCCGTCTTTGAAAGTAATTCAATTACGAACTCTACCTACAAAGAAAATTTTGAAAGTAATTAAAAATTGCATGCGAAATTGCAATATAAATTACGATTTCAAATTCACATTTTGTGTATTTATTGTGATAAGACTTTAATAGTCCACTCCACACTTCTACAAGACTAATTAAGAAAAAAACATTTCAATTACAAATTAAAATTGCAAGCATTTTCAAAGTCATAAATTACAGTTACAATACGAATTACAAGTTCAAATACACATTTTGTTGTGTTGCTCTAAGAACACCCCATGATCACCGTAGACTTCGTTCAGATAGTTCGACACTTAAATAGTCTAATCCAAATAAAATATCGAAACTTTCAAAGTAATTAATACACATTTTATTTTGTGCGGCTCTAGAAAATACATTTTTTCGTGATCACCCTAAACTACTTCCCCTTTACTTCATTAAGATAGTACAAAATTTTACCAGTCCACTACTCCACAAGGGTAATTAGGAAAAGTAAATTCAATTACAATTACAAGCACCTTCAAAGTAATTAATTACAATTACACATTACTCGCAAAACTTTTGATGTAACTGTCATTATTTCTTTACACGTGTAGTATTAAATTAACCCAAATCTGCTTTGTCGTAATAAATTTTGATAGGATCAATACCGAGTAGCCGAGTGGCATGTGTGTGAAGTCGTGAAACTTTCCGTGTGCAGGAAACAACTAGTGGTCCACCTTAGAAAAATTGCCTTGAGGGAAAATGAAGCCTAAGGAACAAAAGACAGACAAGGCACGTGAACATCCTTCCAACGTCGAAGGACCTTCATTGTATTGTACCGTAGTACTATACAATGGAACAATTAAGGGAATCATAATAATTCATGTCTCACGACTTATTGTGATTTTCGGAATCTGCATGGACAGGTGTTTCAAATTACCATTCCACCGAGTTTCATTATTTTTCCTAGCGTCACAGTCCGTAACGTTCCGTCGTCACGTGGTCAGTGTGAGCATTTAACATGGTTGTAATACATTGTATTATGTTTCTTTTCACGATAGCGTGCAAAATTTGTGCAAAACACCAAATCTACTGGCTCATCTTTACTGGCTACAGACATCATTCATTATGGATTCCAAAATTTCAAATGTTGTCAATGTGGTGGCAGATTGAAGGTGAATCAGAGTGTAAGGCTTTTCAAGTAAGTCCTGCTCGAAAAATGAAGAAATTTCGAACACGTACAAAGGAGCACCATGGGCTTCGTCACGATAATGGAAAAGACCTAGTCGAAAATGTCAAGGCTACCAGGTCCAAGTCCAACGCTGACATTCCAACGGAAGTTGAAATGCTTGAGCTCCCAGTCCGTAAAAGGAACGTTGTTCCAAAACCGCTTCTTTTTCCTTACCTCTTCTGCTCTCAACGATTGACTACCAGGGCAAAGCAGCACGAAACACCAACATGCTCCAAGTTATTCGTCAAAAGCATCACCATCTCTAGAAAATGTTGCTTCAGTTTAGAACGAATTCTATAAGGGGAAGAGGTTTACAACGATGAGCAAGAAAAAATCATCACTGACAAACAGTAGAGCCTTTTAGAGACATTAACTTGTTCACTAGGTGTACCTGTTTGAATTTTGTATAATTAGTTTATGAGAGGCGTGGAATACATTAGTACTTAATTCTCTGAAGTAAGAACGTTATGAGTTAACGGCAATATTTTCGAGCTAAAAGCGATTTGGTGATTGATGCGCTTCGATACAGACTATTAATTCTAATTTTAGGCGAAAATTTGTATGTTCTGGTTGGAACTAACAAAATATTATAGTATAATATAGAAAAATATATATACAAGTATATATACAGCCTCCTATATTGTACAAAAATGTTTAGGGCATTCCTGAAATTCGGATTATTGATTGACTTGGAGGCTCTAAATCCCATCACCGTTGGGCATCAAATGCCCACGTGCCATGAAAAGATTTTGTTCAGTCTGAATATAACGAGCCGTGACTTAAGCGGATCCCAACTGGTTAACAATTGAAAATTAATTGTCGGAAGGAGAAATATTATTTACTTCCTCAATAAATTCTTGTGCAATACATATTGAAGCATGAAGCAAACTTTATGTTAATCCTTCTAGTAAATTCCATGCACTTTCTATGAGAGAACAACTTAATTCACACATAAAACCATTCAGAATCTTTAAGGTAATTTTTTTTTACTAACTTCCCTACAAAAAGACAACTCTCTAAAGTTCCTTATCATTTTCTTAACTCTGAATCAAATCCATCAAGAAATGGCTATAAAATGATCGGCCAGGACCTGAGACAGTTCAACTTCGAAAGTTCTTCGTAAATATTATTACAATTGATATTCAATTTTACTTTCAGTCCTAAAAATAATTTCGCTACAGTGAGAAATGATTTCGGAAATTCTAATTCTATCAGTTTTACTCATTCTTCTCCTCTACTATTTCACTCAAAGACGACCACCCAATTTTCCTCCAGGTAATTGAATATACAGGTCAATTATGTGAGCTAGAAGTGAATATACGCGTTAATAATGTACAGGGTGGTTCATAAATATTGTCCACGATCAAATCTATGGACCACCCTGTTTAACATAAATTACACGAATGACAGGGCCAACTGGAATACCGATACTGGGATACCTGCCGTTCCTCACGCTACCACCAGAGAAGGGATTGGCAGAATTAAGTAAAAAATATGGACATGTGTTTAGCATATTCTGTGCAAATTATCCGTAAGGTGTCTCTGCCAATATTTTGAAAATTCAGTACCTCTGAGTTGGTGTTCATTTGTTTTTAAATGTGTTAATTCATAGTGTTGTTATGCTCACTGGGTTGAGTACAATTAAAGAGGCTTTCAAAGATGATCGATTTGCTGGGCGTCCACCCATGCGGATTGTTCTTGAACGGAGTTGGGGTGCTCAGAGGGGTGAGTACTTCATAAAAGACATTGCCAAATTTTTTGGACACCCTTTACGTTGCCAAAACCTTAAGACCTTTAAGTCAATTTTCAGGTATAATTTGTGCGACCGGTGATACATGGATGGAGCAACGTAAATTCACATTGAAAAATCTCCGAGACTTTGGTTTTGGAAAAGGAACCATGGAAACTCTAATACAAGATGAAATCGTTGAGCTCACAAATTCATTAAAGTGGGTACTATAGGATACAATAAGATTTTTTTAATGTTACGTCGATTTTACTATATTACCTGTTTATATTACTTTCATTAATTCAACCTATCAAATTCGCCCTTCACAGAAATGATTTGAATCACCCTGTGTCACTCGTTGGTCGTTTCAATGCATCTGTACTCAACGCCCTTTGGCACATCACTGCAGGAGAAAGATATGGATTGGATGACCCAAAACTCAGACAAATTATGTCTGTTTTGTTGAAGTACGTCTCAGGGTTAATTGATTAAAAAATATTTCAATTGATATTCATATTTTAATGATTGCCTTTCCATTGTTTCATGGAGTGCTCTTGAAAAATTAGACCTCAAAGGTCCACTCTTCTTCATGCCATGGCTCACTGCACTATTTCCAAATGCGACTGGGTGGAATGATGTTATTGGTTCCCTTGTCCCTATCTATGCATTTCTCAAGGGACATGTGGATGAACATAAGAAAAAATTTGATCCGCACAATCCCAAGGATTTGATTGACGTCATTCTTAAAGAAATTGGCAATACTTCTAATCCTAATTCGAGTTTCTACAAAGACGAAGGAGGTACGATTGTGATATGTTGTCTGTTTATCCGTTCCACGAAAAATATATTTAGGTATGTGTAATGTAAAAACCGCTGGCTATGAATTTTCAATTTTAGAAAAAAACTTGATCATCGTTCTTTTCGATTTATTTGCGGCTGGTACGGACACGACGAGTATTACATTGAGTTGGGCAATTCTGTACTTAATCACTCACCCTGAAATTCAGCTCAAACTACAAAATGAAGTTGACAGAGCGGTCGGGACGAATCGGTTACCTTCGTTGGCGGATCGCCAGAGGTAATTTTTATTGAAAAAATATACATAATAGCAGATTATTTTCTGGTTCAGGGTTGAATTCCTACACGGTCTACACATTTTTAATATTAAATTAATTATAAACATGAACAGAATGCCATATATGGAAGCATTTCTAGCAGAAACGATGAGAATGTCTTCCATTACCCCACTCGGTGTATTCCATTCGACGACAGAGGATTTAACTTTTCGAGGGTACACTCTTTCAAAAGACACAATCGTGATGGCTAATTTTTGGCAACTTCATCATGATAAAGACTATTGGGGTGATCCGGAAGTATTTCGCCCTGAGAGATTTATTACGTCTAGCGGGAGTTTTAAGAGTGAAGAAAATTTGATCCCATTTTCTATAGGTATTTATGTAGTGCAATGCCATCTTACGGTTAATTTTAAAATTGAAGTACTGCCATTTATCGTAATGTTGTATTTGTATTAATTGTTGTGCGTAGGAAAACGTGCCCGCATTGGTGAGAGTTTGGCACGGGATACACTCTTCCTCTTCACAACTGGATTGGTTCAACAATTTAATTTTGAAATGGACAAGAGTCAACCACCGCCATCTTTAGTGGCGCCAATTGGTGTACTGGCCAAACCATCACCATACAATGTTATTATTCGTGAGAGGCATGGTGGTCAACCCAAAGAGTAATAAATAAATAAATATGTAGATAATGCACACATAGAATGTTCGATATTCTAGCCATTACTTTACTTTGAAAGTAAAGAAATAAGAAATAGGATTTTCTTGCTCTGCTTGACCGGACTTGGAGTTCGATGTGCGGGGTTCCATTGAATCCATTCAATTAGGACCCCGTTATAATTTTCGAATTGGAAAGCCCAGTAAGCCCAAAGTGGTCCCCAATTAATGACACAATCAGCTGCATGTGTCAGTATGTGGACGTTATAGGAATAATATTTTAATCCGTGTACCCGATCTTGCCTGAAAGTAATGCCAACGTCACAGAATTGTTGGCGAAGAACAGACTGATTTATGCATGAAGGGAATGATCAATATTTCCCAATAGAATTTCAAAAAATTTAGACGAAAGCTCAATTTAATATTTACGAGTGTGACCACGACTTTTAGTGTTGCTGACTCTTCCATTCGTGTCAAACGCCAAACAGTAATAAAAAATGCAAAAGTTGTAATGAAAGAAAGATTAATAATTTATGAGAATTTAATTCAGGGAATGGAAAAACGATGTTGGCTTGAGCAGAGGAGCTGCTTGAACGAAAATATTCAAGAATGTTAATTTCCATTCCAAGGGAATCTGATATTTGACCAAGTCTATGTAATGACTAGACGACTAGAGCCAGGATCAATCGATGTCCAAAGGCCAGAGTCAAGACATAATTCATCATTCGAGGCTGAGAAATTATTTTGTGGGTTACATGACAATTATGAGGTGTTAATTTTTTAAGATATGTGAAACTGAAGTAGTTTTCATTTCTGGGGATGCAAACACAAACAACGACACAACAGTTAAATCCGCACTTGCATACCTACTCTCCAGAACAGAAATGCCTATGTAATGCTGATGCAATCAATAATTTGATTGATTATTTATAATTAAAAATATAATCCGACTGACTACTAATATATTGCATGGGAATAATGAGGACAAGCCACACGACTGGAGATGCTCAGATCACAACTTGGATAACCATTTTATATTAAATCGTCTAGGTGCTAATAGTCTTATCTAACGACATTGAATATTTTATGAATTACATCCTATGGAAGAGGGTGTTAGGATTACATTGACATTTGTTACATTGACATTATATATTATGTAGAGATTACCATAAACATATTGTAAGGTAAAAAGTGTAGTCCTTACGTTGGTCTGGTTAGTTATAGTTGGTCACTTGTGCTCCATATTTACATTGAAGGTAAGTTTGATTGGGAAAAAAGACTTATACTGGACTTTCTCCATGTGAGGAGTAAATGTATAATGTAATTCAAAATAAAGTCCTTTGTAATTGTGACAAATGTAGACTTTTGGATTAGGAAGAATGGACCAGCCTGCCAGAAGAGTGGGGCACAGGAGAGTAAGTAACGTTTTCCCCACTTGTCTCCAATGCACAGATTTGCATGGCATATTTCGAGGAATGAAGTTGAATTGTCCGTTACATTGTTGATGAGATTGAAAATAATATTTAACAGGACATAGATGTTGATAGACGTAGAGATCATGATGAGAGCAAAGCTGATACCCATCACTCCCACCAAGTATAAGGAACAGTACACTGAGACAATCACGAAAACACAGGATGAAGAGATGAGTACGATTAAGATGTCCCGTGTAAAAGTGTTGAACCGGTAATGGACAATCTGATACGCTCTGTAATGTTTATAGATGGATTCCTTGGTCCTCTTTCCGACTCCTCCTTCAGTTACATAACTGCAAATCAAGCAAATTTTAATAGCTGAATATCTATACAAATAAACATGAACTGGCGTTGAATAAATAAATAAATAAAATTCGAGACTTCGAGAACGGAAAGTCGCAGCGTGACGATTTTGGGTATTTTGGATAGATCTATTCAATACGGATTGTTAGACTCGATATGGGGTCCATTTGAAAATTTGGAAGTATGTTTAAAAAATTTCCGAAAGAAAAAAATTAACATGTAAGAGATAGGAGAAAATTTCACGTTTTTGAAAAGGGCCGAGGACCCAGGTTTGTTACCAAACAAATCCTTCCCCCTTAGTTACGTGTGTCATATAGCTTGAGTATGTGTTGGGAGGGAGGGAAAGGTGGTTCAAACATTTATTCCACCACAGAGTGCTAGTGTTAGACGAGGACACACTAACACACTCATTTGGTGGCCACCCTGCGCTGCGCAGTGAGTTGGTACCAAAGAGATTTTAATACATTACATACTAGAGTACAAATCCAAAAGTTTCTTTTTTGAAAATTCCGTCCCCCATGTTGAGAGACGAAAGTAGAGTTTTTGTTGAATTTTCCTAACGTTGATATGGGA